>AWOL01S0059539.1:52717-76342 GCA_000715115.1 Nicotiana otophora | reverse complement strand
CCCCCCCAATATGTGATTAAGCCTAGTGCAGGCTAGTCCTGTTAACCCATATTTGACATATCCTTGCCCATTATGAGTCCTGGTGCTATTTAAACCTTCGTGTATGATTGAAAATATTAAAGTCTTCATGCCTAGTTGAGTGGATTGTTATAGACTATGTTCATTAGTCTGTTTGTTATTGATCATATTTGCATTAGACTCCCATGCTAGGTATCTTACTTGTTTCCGTCTGTGATTCTGCATGATTTCTCTGACAATATTGTGTTTAAGTTAATCTTAGATCATATTATATCCTGAAACTCTATTTGGGATTATCTATTGGTTTGTGATGTTCCATCACGTCTTCTGAACTTCTAGAATCTTATGTATATAACTCTGTGTGATCTCATCTACCTGCTCTGTTTAAAACTAATGTTAGTTGCAGTCCTAAGAATTAAGCGTGTGGACTTCGAGTAGTTTGATTAATTTATGAACAACTTGTTACTCGTGTGGTTAAGTCTGGAATTGCTGGGTAAGTAAGTTCCCCCTTCAAACTTGGTATCGGTATGTGTTCGAGTCATGCAGCTGAAACAATCTAATGTCATGGGGTATACCTATACCTGAGTTTACTATTTTGTTTGAAAAATGAGATTACTGAAGACCTTGAAGTTGCTGGGTTATTCTTTTTTGGGCCTGCTCTGCTTATTGGGCCTGTACTCATTTAGCTTGTAATATTCGAGCATGTATTATTCATTTTGGGCCTGTAATGATTTGTAAACAAATAATTGGGGCGTTAGTGAAATTGGAAAATGGATGTACTTTATTCTTGCATAACGGATAGAGAACATTCCTATAGGGCCCATGTGTTTTATTTGATATTCTGTTGGACTTGCTTTACTTCTGCGCACTAATAGAAATCATGTCAATAGGAACCGCACATATCTCACATAATTTCACTACCTCAAACATGTTAGCAAGTCATAATACTTGATTTCTATGTTATTATTGTGCGTTTAGATAGCATACCTATAGGATGTATAACATATGCTTTTGTCAACTTAGAAACCATGCCTATAGGATTTCAAATAATCCATTGGTCAATTGCTTCTATTACTTTTAGTGTACTGCCTATCTAGATATTATGACTATAAGACCCTACTCTTTTAATCAACTACTTTTGTTGTTTTCATTACACTGCACCGCTGAGATGACATGCCTATAGGAGTAAAGTATTATAAAATCAAGAATAATTGTCAATTGTTATAAATCTTGCCTATAAGATGTCGTTACTCGCATAAGAACTGTTTTGGGATCAATGTTGTTAATACTAGACTCTCAAAGCTGTTTCATTGCCTAAGTTATGCCACTACTAGAAATCATGCCTATAAGATAGTATCACCCACCTAAGACGCCTATTTATAAAATCAATGCTAATAATCCTGAGTCTGCAAATGGTTTACTGCCTCCTCGCCTAAGCCATTTAGAACAATAACGATGCATATACGATACTGAAATTTAGAATCACCTAGAAAACATGCATATAGGGCTCTAAGTCTCGATTCTTAAACTATATGCTACCTAAGCTACCCCCGTGCATTTGTTGTTTTTGTGTGGAGGATAACTTGGGACTTTAATCGTCTTTATGTGAAATCCTATTTGTTTTGAATGTTGCTTAGTTTTACCATTTTGAGCAACATAAGTGAAGTCTAGAGCCGTCAAAATTGTAGGTCCAGGGCCTCCTGGACCATAGGTATGGGACAGGTAGTGCACGTATAAGGTACGATTTAGAATTGAAGTAGAGAGCCTTTAAGTGACAACTTTAACATTGTAATTCGGTAGCAGGAGATGATAGTCTGTACCCGCTGAATAATATGAACAACCCCCTACCTCAAGGGAGTTGCGAAGTATTATTTATATTTTACGGGGTGATCCTTTAGGCTAAACAACTTAGGACCCCCCTTTCTTTATATACTTGTTATTTGCGATTAGTTACCTAACATAGACCAATGTAGTTGTATCCTTGCAATCATTAAAGATTTGTATTGATTCTCATGTGTTATGATAAGACTCTTCGACCTTACATTTCCCTTTGTTTATTTGATCACCTAGCTTAATTACATAATCCACATAGTTTAAAATTCGGCCGGGACCCATAATTGTGGACCTCGAAGAGTACTTGACACCTTCTCTTTGACGTAATTTGATCCCTTACCCTATCTTCGGTGACACGTACTAGTCAAATGGAGTTATTTGCAAATAGGTTCCCTAACGCACCTTAAAAATTGTTAGCTGGCGATTCTTCTCTTTTAATGCCTCCGTTGTTGCAAGAAAACAGGGCGCGACAGTATAGTGACTCTTCTGGGGACATACTTAGGCTCTTACCATAAGGAATTTGACTTATGTGGATTATTTCTCTTATATTCCTATATTTGTTTAAATTTCTATAACACGCACATACCATATTCTCCTATATTTGTTTAAATTGCTATGGCATGTACATCCCTCCCCTTATTGTCCTTTATTTGCTATGACATGTATGACCTCTCCCCATTTCCGTCATCGTGTCTAAGATTACTATATCATGATTCTCCCGTATCCATTTACCTACTTGCTTCATTACATCCTCGCACATTTTGATGAGCTAAACTCACTTCTCCTTTTGTCTTTCTTTTCTCTTCTTTTCATGTTCACCTTTACTATGTTATTTACTACTTTTATGTATTATTATCATGCAAATACTTGGCAACGTGTTACTATTTATGCATAAAGCATGCTCCACATCATATTTCACTCGTCCCTATTAACAGCATAACGGCGCTTGATGAGTGTTTACGCTTTCCTAAAATCAATTTTTTAATTCGGAAAGGGTTATTTGCTATAGACTAGTCGATCAGCGGTGCAGTCGATGGTCCCGTACATTTTCCTCTCAAGTTGTCCAGTTGGGAGTACCAGTCTAGACCCTTTTAGAAACCCCACTCCAATTTGAAATATATATGCATCATGCTAAACCTAGTACGGGTCGAAGCGTTATTGACGTAAAAACCCGCTTAGATAAACCTTTTCCAAAGTCCGACAGGATTTTCATAATCCCAAAGGACACTATCATTTCATGTGCATTACTTGGAGAAAATTTGCCAACATGATGGTCATTATTGCGTAAGTAGCCAAATCTGTAGGGGAAAAGGGTTAACTTTATTTGTTTGCAAATATGAAGCAAGAAATCCCCAGGTTCGCTATGGTCCAGAACATCCCGCCTTTGCTACTTGACTGGTGGAAAGACCTTGCATCTTCTGACAAAAATCATGTGAGGAGAGTACTCGGTGACCTTTCATATTTGCTAAACATTCAACCAAATAGGGAACTAATCGAGGTCTCTACCATGTTCTGGGATGAGAAAAGAGTTGTTTTTTGATTTGGCAATATAGAAATGCCTCCTCTCCTTGAAGAAATAGGGGGTTTTGCCAAGTTATCATTGGATAGTTTTTCGGTTTTCTAAAAATGTTGGGGGTTCAAGAAGAATGATGAACTGCTCTATCTAAAGAAATCATACATCCGTTTTGAGTTTCTTTATGAACATTATAGGCATAGTAAGTCATATCGTCTTCATCATGATGAACTAGCCATTACTTCCTTAGATTGGGTGCATCGCCGGGTTTATGTGTTCATTGTCTGCTTCTTGGGTTATTGATATTTCCAATGCAAGGAGAAAGGATTCATACTCGCTTAGCCATGGTCGGCAGGACTTTAATGGATTACATCAAAGGACAAACTTACACTATCATTCCTATGATCTTTGTTGAAATGTACAGCTCTCTAGATCGGTGCAAGCAAGGATTCAGACACTTTGAGGGTTGTAATCTATTGCTAGAAGTTTGGCTGCTGGATCATTTTCAGAGGGAAGAGTACCATCAAGAGCTTCTGCGAGGGCCATTGAATGACTACATAGCCAACCATCACCCAAAGAGAATGATACTTATTCCAGACAAGTTTGCAAAGCCTAGAAATGTTGTAGGTTGGGTGCGGTTCTTCAGCAATCTGACAGACGAGCATGTGCATTGGATGTTTGAATGGTTTCCTAGTAGTGAGTTTATCATCAGATCGAAGTGGACTACTCACTTGGTGCTGATCAGGATGTGAGGTATCTACCCTTACGCTCCTATAAAGGTAATAAGACAAGTTGGAAGAAAACAAGTCATACCTCAGGTTTCTAACATGGTCCAATACAAGGTAGATTTCAAGGGATATGTCGTCCCATTCAAGTTCGAAGTGCAACACATATGGAACCAAAAGATCATTGTGTAAGGAGAAACTATTGATCCAGACATGCATCACGTCGGTCATATGTACTACTATCTATCATGGCTAGAAGATGACATAGCTGGGGACATCAAACCAGGAGTCAATCTAAAAGAAAGGATCATAGATGAAGTGGCTGAGGCACCGGTGAAGTACAAGAGGCTACGCAAAAGGGTGTTCGAATCCAAAGCTAAGCACCTGGAGAAACATAAGGCAAACATGGAGGCGATAAGGGAATGAAAAGAGATTGCCACTAAGTCGACAGAGAGATTAGAATACTTGGAGCAAGGATTGATGGAGTTAGAAGGGAAGATGAGAAAGAGACTTTGGGATTGTCAGCGCATGGACGATGATGAAGGAGGAAAGTTGGCAAAAGCTTACTTATTGTTGGACATGCGCGATCTGGGGAACATGATTGATCGGGTCAAGAGAGCCAAGCATAGAGAAGGTCCTTCAGGGACCAAGTAGATTAGGAGATGATTTTCTTTACTGCTTTCTAGCTTAGATTAGATTTCGATGTAATAAGGCCTAATGCCATTAGTAACTTTATTATTATTATTATTGTCGATTTAATAAAAGATTATTTTGGCTCATTTGCGCATTAATGAAATGAAGCAAATGTTGGCACCAATTTTCTCCAAGTCTATGTGTCGCTTAGGCCTACCTCAAGCACAATAAGGTCCCCAAATTAGGACGTGAATTATTGCATGACTTTGTGAAACATGTTTAAATATTGCGAACACTCTTTTATTTCACCTTACTGACTTGGTTACCTTTTGATTTTTCTTTCTTTTTGATTATTCCCACTCGCAAAGGTTGGTTCGTGCATACTTGCATCATCAACATACCAAACTAGATCTAGAGGTCCTCCACCTCCTCCTCCATCTAGCGACCCGAAAGGCAAAGGCAAGTGCAAAAGGAAAAATGGATGATTTAAGTGGTATATGGAAAGGTAATGCTACCGTGGCGGAAAATATTGAAACTTCAGATGGTGAAAGCACTCCAAGGCAGAATGAGGTGGTCTTATTTTTGGAGCAGAAAATCCTGGAACTACAGGGCGAGCTTGGGCAGCTCCGAAATCTCGTAAACCTTTCCCTTACTCTTAATGTTCCTGTCATCAATCAGCAAAACATGACTAAATCAGAATCCACCACCCATTGCTCTAAATCCTCACGCACAACACCAGAATCATAATCTCGCACCTCCTAGAACCTTAACCCACCGGCGTTACCAACCCCTCAACAACACCACCATCATCCAACTCTATACCCGTAAACCACTACCTATCACACTCCCCAAAATTCACCACAACCTACTCCCGATCCCTAAAATTAGACCAACGATCACCCATATACCCAAGTTCCAGGAACTTATCGGAGCAATACGATATATGTGGAAACTTTACCCCATACCCCGCAGAAAACCCTATACATACCCGAACCGACTGAGAAGGACCTGCTTATTAGAAACATGGCAGAGGAACTCAAGAAACTCCTAGGGAGAGTCCAGAGCGCTGAAGGTGGGAAAGCCATTAAAGGCCTGAATTACAAAGATCTGTATATTTAGCCAGATGTGGAATTGCCAGAGGGTTACAAACCTCCCAAGTTCGAAATGTTCGATGGCACTAGTAATCCGAAGGTATGTTTAAGAACATACTGCGACAAGCTTGTAGGAGTGGGTAAGAATAAACAAATCCGCATGAAACTGTTCCTGCGAAGTCTTACAGGAGACACCTTGTCTTGGTATAACAGTCAAAACACCGAAGTGGAAAAATTGCGTAAGTATGGCATCAGACTTCATGGACAGATTCAGGTTTAACATAGAAAACGCGCCAGACATTTTCTATATTCAAAGCCTCAAGAAGAAGCCGAGAGAAACCTTCTACGAGTATGCTACTCGTTGGAGATTAGAGGCCATAAAGGTAAGGCCAACACTAAAAGAAGAACAAATTAACAAGTTCTTTGTTAGAGCTCAAGATCCGCAATATTATGAAAGATTGATGGTCTTCGAGAATCACAAGTTCTCAGACATCATCAAGCTAGGAGAGAGAATCGAAGAAGGAATCAAGAGCGGGATGGTGACTAATTTCGAAGCACTACAAGCCACAAATAAAGCCTTACAATCAGGAGGTATTTCAAAGAAGCAAGAAGTGGGTGCCATGATGTTAGCCCAGGGCCCTAAGTCTCCCCTCACATACCAAACACCTCCACCCATATATCAACCCTCACCCCCAAAATACCAATACCGTCCCACCGCCTACCATACCTACAATACTCAACCAGCATATTACCATTCACCTCCACCCGCCCGCCAAAACAACCCAAAGCCATGCCCAAATTTCGACCGCAGACCTCCTAGACAATACACCCCAATTGCTGAACCCATAGCCCAACTGTATGAAAGACTGAAGGCCGCTAGTTACGTCACCCTTATTCCTGATGTTGTTGTGGAAAATCCTTCCCAATGGATCAACCCTAACAAAACATGTGCTTATCATTCAGGCATGAAGGGTCATACCATTAAGGAATGTCGCACGTTGAAATACAAGACTCAAACGCTGATCGAAACTAAGATTATACAAGCAAATAAAGCTGCACCAAATTTCCGCAACGACCCTCTCCCGGATCACAGAGGTGAGGGAATGAAGGTGATAGAAACTGATGAGGTGTGGGATCAGGAAGGGTCCATTGGACTCATTCGAGAGGGAGACACTCCTAAAATATCTTCAGTCACCCTCATGCCAGTTGTGTAAACCCAGATTCCATTTGAAGTTGAGATAGCTACGCCCTTCACTATAATGGTAGCTCCCACACCATCTTACAAGCCTGATGTCGTCCCGTGGCATTATGTTTTGGAAGCAAAAAGACAGAGAAAATCTAAAATGGAAGAAACAGGTGTCGTGAAAAGGTATGACTAGAACTGGTAGAGTTTCCCCACCCGAGAATCTGGGAGGAATGAGCAAAGAAGTTGTACCTAAGCCACCCGTTGTTAAGGATGGCACTAGCGACCTTTGGAGGAAGATACAAGCAAGGGAATACTCCATTGTTGACTAGTTAAACAAGACTCCCGCTCAGATATGTATCTTATCATTGTTGCAAAACACAGACGCACACAGTAATGCCTTGATGAAAGTGTTGAGTGAAGCTTATGTACTCGTCAGAACTACTAGTGAAGAGATGGCTAACATGGTCGGACAGGTACTAGAGAGTCATAAATCTACTTTCAACGAAGATGAGTTACCGCCAATAGGGTTGAGTCACAATAAGGTGTTGTATATCACAGTGCAATGTGAGGACAAGTTTATTGCCATGGTCCAGATAGATAGAGGTTCGAGTCTGAACATATGTCCACTGACCACCCTGAAAAGATTAGGTAAGGGCTTGCACGAGATACGAATGGGAAGCATGAATGTGAAGGCATGCGATGTATCTCAGAGAGTAGGAGAAATCAACCTTGATCTACAGATGGGTCCGACGTGGTTTGATGTTGAGTTCCAAGTACTAGATATATCTGCTACATACAATCTATTATTAGGACGACCATGGATAAATGAAGTTGGGGCAGTTGCTTCCACTCTACACCAAGCTGTGAAGTTCAAATGGAATCATCAGGAGGTGATCATTCATGGAGACAAAAGCAACTATATGTACACCAACCAGACCGTTCCAGTCATCAAAACAGGAGGATGTTGGGAGGAGAAACATATCACTGCATTGAGCGGGTGACCGCAATTTAAAAGGATCGATGGTGGAGCAATAAGATAGAAATAATATTGATGTGGATGGGATATGAACTAGGCATGTGTCTAGCTTTAGGGGATCACCAAACCCGTACAACCACAGTATCATGGCATGACCTTTCGACTCGTACGTGAATATACCGTGAAAGAGTATGGGGATTTGATAACACCATGGCGTGCCCATTATCATCCGCTGGAACAACCCGTGCCACCTCTGCACTAGACATTCCGTCAGGCTTACATGATGTGGGGATCTGAGGAAGATGAGATTTTGGATGGCATGAGGAAGCTGTTTATGGATGAAGAAGACATGGACTGCAATGAAATTATTGAGGAGTAGGTAGAGGAGGAAGACCTTACCATTCAGACAATGGAAGAGGGAGTTGTTCTAAACAACTGGACCGTTGCACCATCACGGGCTCGCCGAGTTACTGGGTAGCCTGGCAAATTAGCATGACTTATTTTTCAAATTGTTTGAGCATTTAAGACAGTTTCAGTATTTTGTTTTGAAATAATTACTCGAGCTATCGAGTGGTACTTGTTGAAATTTTAAAGTTTTATTAATTCATTATTACTCTTCATATTTATAATTATCTTTCTACATTCTTTTCATCATAAATATTACATATCCTGATGAACCTACAACCGTGACACGCAATGAGACAACGTAACATAAGGACAGTGATTCGAAAGATTTGGAAGATGATGTAATACCTGAGGAAATTGTCCAAGAAGTAGAGAATTTTGAAAATAAATCAAAGTCTAATTTGGAGAAAACTGAGGTCGTTAACTTAGGGGATTTCGAAACAGTCAAGAAAATTCGCATAAGCATCCATCTATCACCGACAGAGAAGGAAAAGTATATCAGGTTTCTAAAAGAATATGAGGATATTTTCGCATGGTCCTACGATGATATGACTGGGTTGAGCACATCCATAGTAGCTCACAAGATACCTACCAATCATATGTGTCCACCGGTAAAACAGAAGCTCATAAAGTCGGATATGAGTTTGAAGATAAAAGAGGAGTTCACCAAATAAATTAAAGCCAAGGTTCTATGAGTGGTGAAATACCCGACCAGGTTAGCCAGCATCGTGTCAGTTCCAAAGAAAGATAGAAAGGTTAGAGTATATGTCGATTACCAAGATCTGAACAGAGCAAGTGCTAAAGATGATTTTCTGTTGCCTAACATACACATACTAATCGATAACTGTGCCAAGCATGAACTCCAATCCTTTGTGGATTGCTTCACAGGATATCATCAGATCTGGATGGACGAAGAGGATGCTGAAAAGACCGCCTTTATCATACCATGGGGGTATATTGTTACAAAATGTTGTTGTTTGGATGAGAGCCATAACGACTATCTTCCATGACATGATACACAGTGAAATAGAAGTGTACGTGGATGATATTATCATCAAGTCTAAAAGGAGTTAGGATCACATAGAAGACCTAAATAAAATTTTGGATCGGCTTCAAAAATACAATTTGAAGTTCAAGCCTACAAAACATGCCTTCGGAGTCCCTGCTGGAAAGTTGTTAGGTTTCATCGTCAGCCACCGAAGTATTGAGATAGACCCGTCAAAAATCAAATCTATCAAGGACTTGCCACCGCCAAAGAATAAGAAAGATGTGATGAGTTTTCAAGGTGCCTCAATTATATCAGCCGTTTTATAGCACAATCAATGGCGATGTGTGAGCCAATCTTCAAAATGCCGAGGAAAGATGATGCAACAAACTGGACCGAAGAATGCCAAAAAGGCTTCAATAAAATCAAGGAGTATTTATCTAAACCGCCTGTGTTGGTCCTACCAGACCCAATAAGTCCTCTGCTGCTTTATCTGTCCATGTTGGATGGAGCCATTGGTTGCGTTCTAAGACAACATGGATGAAATAGGAAGGAAAGAGCATGTGATATATTATCTAAGCTAGAAGTTCATGCCTTACGAAGCCCAGTACTCTTTGTTGGAACGCACCGGCTGTGCTTTGACATGGATACCCTAGAAGTTGAGACATTATTTATATGCATACACTACATATTTCAAATCAAGGATGGATCCGCCAAAATTTCAGAAACCTATGCCTACGGGTAAGTCAGCAAACTGGAAGATATTGTTGAGTGAGTTCGACATCATCTATGTAACTCAGAAGGCAGTTAAAGGGCAAGCATTGCCTGATCACTTAGCAGAAAATCCAGTAGATGGAGAATACGAACCACTGAAGACGTATTTTCCCAACGAAGAGGTATCATTGTAGGAGAAGATATTAACGAAGCATACGACGGTTAGAGGATGTTCTACGATGGAGCAGCAAACTTCAAGGGAGTGGGCATAAGAGTTGTCTTAGTATCAGAAACCGGTCAACATTACCCGGTATCTGCAAACCTCAAGTTCCCGTGCACCAACAATATGGCAGAATATGAAGCCTGCATCTTGGGACTCATGTTAGCCGTCGACATAAACATTCAGGAGTTGCTAGTAATAGGTGATTCTGATCTATTAGTGCACCAGGTTCTAGGAGAATGGGCTACTAAGAACACCAAACTATTGTCGTACTTGCATTGTGTGCAAGAGTTGATCAAGAGGTTCATAAATATAGAGTTCAAACATGTTCCAAGGATTCAAAATGAGTTTGCAGATGCATTAGCCACCAAGTCATCCATGATACAACATGTAGACAAGAATTTCATCGATCATATCCCAATAGGAATTTATAAGCAGCCAACTTATTGTGCTCATGTTGAAGCAGAGTTTGACAAATATTTGTGGTTCCATGACATCAAGGAATACTTGGAAAAGGGAGATAATCCAGAGAATGCTACACACACTCAGAAGCGCACGCTCTGAAGATTGGCCAATAATGTATTTTAAAGTGGAGGAATTATGTATACAAGAACTCCTGACTTGGGATTAATGCAATGTATCGATTCCAAGGAAGCATCTAGATTGCTCGAAGAAATAGATTCCGAAATTTTTGGACCCCACACGAACGATTTCCTTTTGGCCAAGAAGATATTAAGAGCAGGGTATTATTGGATGACTATGGAAACAATCTGCATCAAATATGTTCAAAAGTGTCGCTAATGCAAGATACATGTTGATATGATACGAGTACCGCCCAACGAACTCAATGCAATGAGTTCACCCTGGCCTGTCTCTGCTTGGGGCATGGATTTTATCAGACCAATCAAACCCACTACTTCAAACGAAAATTGGTTCATTTTGGTGGCTATAGACTGCTTCACAAAATGGGTTGAACTTGCATCCTATAAGGCTGTAACTAAGAAGGTCATAAAAGATTTTGTTCGGGACTGCATTGTTTGTCGATTTGGAGAGCTGAGTCAATCATTACTGACAATGTCGCCAATCTTAACAGTGACCTGATGAAAGTTATGTGTGAAACATTCAATATTAAGCATCAGAACTCTACAACATACATGCCGCAAATGAATGGAGCCGTAGAGGCTACCAACAAGAACATAAAGAAGATATTAAGGAAAATTGTGGAGAACTACAAGCAATGGCACAAAAATCTACCATTTTTTGTTCTCGGGTATCGCACCACTGTTCACACATCTACGGGGAAAACCCCCTACCTAGTGGTCTATGGTACCGAGGCTGTTATCCCTACCAAAGTGAATTCCTCCTTTAAGGATTTTACAAATGGTCGAGCTCAGCGACGTGAAATGGATATGGAACCGGTATGAACAACTAGCTCTCATTAATGGTAAAAAGATGACCGTTGTGTGTAACGGTCAACTCTACCATAACAGAATGGAAAGAGCTTTCAATAAAAATGTTAGGTCAAGGCAATTCACACATGGGAAATTGGTGCTGAAACGAATCTTCCCACATCAGAATGAAGCAAAAGCGAAACTTTCACCCAACTAGCAAGGCCCTTATATGGTTCACCAAGTACTAACAGGAGGAGCCCTTATACTTGCAGAGATGGATGGAGATATTCGTCCAAAACTTATCAATTCAGACGCAGTCAAGAGATACTATATTTAAGGTTATGTTTACACATTCTATTTGATGTAACCTAAACTACGCTTGACCTGATTCCCGTTAAAGAGGGGATATATAGGCAACCCAACATGGTTCGGTCACATCATAATAAGATCTTTATTCCACCCATATGATCACAAACTCGGGCAAGATCTTGAGTTGGCCCGATCTCATCCTATTTAGAATTGTCAAGGAATGTATTGTCAGAAGTATGCATTTAAACTGGGGCAGAATTTTGAGGAGGATCCTCAAAATTCCGAGTTAAGGAGGTTGCAATGTCTCAAAAGCATGTCACAGTCATCCATTCGACAAAATTATTCTCTCATGCATTATCACATATTTCAAACAACTATATTTTATACAAAATAATTTATCACAATAGCATGTTTTTCGTAAATGTCATTTTTATAGTAGCGAGACGTTACCCGGGGTGACTCAAGTATGACCTCAAGACAAGATAAAAGGCAAAGAAAGGAATCGAGAGCACAAACCAACCTTTCCCCCTCCAAACTAACAATTTTCCTTTGGATACAAGCACAACAGATATAACAAGAATGCCCCCAAGTAGACACACAACAAGATCACTGTCATCACACCGACAAAAGTTGCCAAATGCAAACGCGTCAAGCTAAGAAATATTTCACCCTCTCGTATTTTGTCATTGTTTTTCTTGCATAGGGCAAAGCATTTCCCTCATCTTCGCATAACACTAAACGTTTCCTTTCTTTGCATGAGACTAAGCAATGTCTCCATTCCTCGCATGTGGCTAAGCACTGCCTCCATTATTGCATAAGGCTAAGCATTGCCTTTCTTTGCATGAGACTAAGCAATGTCTCCATTCCTCGCATGTGGCTAAGCACTGCCTCCATTATTGCATAAGGCTAAGCATTGCCTTTCTTTGCATGAGACTAAGCAATGTCTCCATTCCTCGCATGTGGCTAAGCACTGCCTCCATTATTGCATAAGGCTAAGCATTGCCTTTCTTTGCATGAGACTAAGCAATGTCTCCATTCCTCGCATGTGGCTAAGCACTGCCTCCATTATTGCATAAGGCTAAGCATTGCCTTTCTTTGCATGAGACTAAGCAATGTCTCCATTCCTCGCATGTGGCTAAGCACTGCCTCCATTATTGCATAAGGCTAAGCATTGCCTTTCTTTGCATGAGACTAAGCAATGTCTCCATTCCTCGCATGTGGCTAAGCACTGCCTCCATTATTGCATAAGGCTAAGCATTGCCTTTCTTTGCATGAGACTAAGCAATGTCTCCATTCCTCGCATGTGGCTAAGCACTGCCTCCATTATTGCATAAGGCTAAGCATTGCCTTTCTTTGCATGAGACTAAGCATTGTCTCCATTCCTTGTATGTGGCTAAACACCGCCTCCATTATTTCATAAGGCTAATCATTTCCTTTCTTAGCATGAGACTAAGCATTGTCTCCATTCCTCGCATGTGGCTAAGGACTGCCTCCATTATTGCATAAGGCTAAGCACTGCCTTTCTTACATGAGACTAAGCATTGTCTTTATTCCTTGCATAGGGATAAACACTTCCCTCACCCTGCATAAGGCTAAGCACTGCCTCCGTTATTGCATGAGACTAAGCATTGCCTTTCCTTACAAGAGACTAAGCATTGTCTCCATTATTGCATGAGACTAAACATTGTCCTCCATACTGCATAAGACTAAGCACTGCCTTTCTTTGCATGAGACTAAGCATTGTCTCCATTCCTCGCATGTGGCTAAGCACTGCATCAATTCTTGCATAAGGCTAAGCATTGCATTTATTTACATGAGACTAAGCATTGTCTCCATTCCTGTGCATGTGGCTTAGCACTTACTCGAAACTGTATAAGGCTAAGCACTACCTTTCCTTGCATGAGATTAAGCATTGTCTCCACTCTTTGCATCGGGTGAAGCATTGCCGTCATCGCATACAAGAATAAGCCTTCTCTCGTCTCGTTCTTGCATATGACTAAGTATTACATATTGTCTCTATCAAAATATCGATATCACAACATCTTTGCATTTCATGGGCTAGAATATCGCCATGTTGTCCGAAGGCACCATAGTCTGAGGGAATTATCTTCATAGCCCGAAGACATCATACCATGGCCAAAGGATATCTCGAAACTGCGTATCATTATTCAAAGACGTCATAGTCCATAGGCACCATTCTCATAGCCTGAGGACACCATTTAATGGCATGCGCATCCCTTATCATACGCTTCATGGCCCAGGACGTCATAGCCTAAGGACATGATCCTCATCGTCAAAAGAAAACTTTCATGGTCCGAAGGGAATTTGCATCATCTTTAAATGTTCGCAAGAACCAATATATATGCTCGCGTGCATCGTGTTCTACGTTTTGCAGGTAACTCGGGAGGTAACCGTTCTACAAACAGGAGTAATTCTCGCCCCGGTTTCCATTCACAATCTTCACATCTCCGCATAAGGCTAAATGTTGCCTTTCTTTGCATAAGACTAAGCATCGTCTCTATTCCTCACATGTAGCTAAGCACTGCATCCATTATTGCATAAGGCTAAGCATTGCCTTTCTTTGCATGAGACTAAGCATTGTCGCCATTCCTCGTATGTGGCTAAGCACTACCCCAATTATTTCATAAGGCTAAGAATTGTCCTTCTTTGCATGAGACTAAGCATTGTATCAATTCCTCGCATGTGGCTAAGCACTGACTCCATTATTGAATAAGGCTAAGCATTGCCTTTCTTTACATGAGACTAAGAATTGTCTTTACTCCTTTCATAGGACTAATGCCCTGCATGAGGCTAAGCACTGCCTCCATTATTGCATGAGGCTAAGCACTACCTCCATTATTGCATGAGGCTAAGCACTGCCTTTCCTTACATGAGACTAAGCATTGTCTCCATTCCTCGTATGTGGCAAAGCACTGCCTCCATTATTGGATAAGTCTAAGCATCGAATTTACTTGCATGAGACTAAGCATTTTATCAATTCCTGTGCATATGGCTTAGCACTGCCTCGAAACTGCATAAGGCTAAGCACTACCTTTCCTTGCATGATACTAAGCATTGTCTCCACTCTTTGCATCGGGCTAAGCATTGCCCTCATCGCATACAAGACTAAGCCTTGTCTCGTCTCGTTCTCACATATGACTAAGCATTACCTGTTTCTTCTATCAAACAATCGATATCACCACATCTGCGTATTTCACGGGCAGAAATATCGCCATGTTTTCCAAAGGCATTATAGTTTGAGGGCATTATCCTCATAGAAAAAAGACATCATGCCATGGACAAAGGATCTCTCGAAACTGCATATCATTATTCAAAGGCGTCATAGTCCAGAGGCACCATCCCCATGGCCCGAGGACACCATTTAATAGCCTGCAAATCTCTTATCATACGCTTTATGGACCAGGACATCATTGCATAAGGACATCATCTTCAGCGTCCAAAGACAACTCTCATGGTTCGAAGGGGATTTGCATCACGTTTAAATATTTGCAAGAAACCATATATCTATTCGTGTTCATCGTGTTCTAAGTTTTGTAGGTAACTCGGGAGGTAACCGTTCTACAAACAGGAGCAATTATCGCCCCGTAAGTTCACAAAGTTCGCATATTAGCATAACGCTAAAGGTTTCCTTTCTTTACCTGCGACTAGGCATTGTCTCCATTCCTCGCATGTGGCTAAGCACTTCTTCCATTATTGCATACGGCTAAGCATTGCCTTTCTTTGCATGAGACTAAGCATTGTCTCCATTATTGCATGTGGCTAAGCACTACCTCCATTATTGCATAAGGCTAAGCATTGCCTTTATTTGCATGAGACTAAGAATTGTCTCAATTCCTCGTATGTGGCTAAACACTGCCTCCATTATTGCATAAGGCTAAGCACTGCCTTTCTTTACATGAGACTAAGCATTCTCTTTACTCCTAGCATAGGGCTAAACACTTCCCACAACCTACATGAGCGTAAGCACTGCCTTTCCTTACATGAGACCAAGCACTGTCTCCATTATTGCATGAGACTAAACACTGTCCTCCATACTGCATAAGATTAAGCACTGCCTTTATTTGCATGAGACTAAGCATTGTCTCCATTACTCGCAAGTGGCTATGCACTGCCTCCATTACTGCATAAAACTAAGCATTGCCTTTCTTTGCCTGAGACTAAGCATTGTCTCCATTCTTGTGCTTGTCGATAAGCACTGCCTCGAAACTGCATAAGGCTAAGAACTCCTTTCTCTGCATGAGACTAAGCATTGTCTCCACTCTCTGTATCGGTCTAAGCATTGCCCTCATCGCATATAAGACTAAGCCTTGTCTTGTCTCGTTCTTGCATATGACTAAGCATTACCTGTTTCCTCTATCAAACGATCGATATCACCGCATCTTTGCATTTCATGGGCGAGAAATATCGCCATGTTATCCAAAGGCACCATAGTCTGAGGGCATTATCCTCATAGCCCGAAGACATCTTGCCATGGCCAAAGGATCTCTCGAAACTGCATATCATTATTCAAAGGCGTCATAGTCCAGAAGCACCATCCTCATGGACAGAGGACACCATTTCATGGCCTGCGAATCCCTTATCATACGCTTCATGGCCCAGGATGCCATATCCTCATAGCCCGAAGACATCATGCCATGGCCAAAAGATCTCTCGAAACTGCATATCGTTATTCAAAGGCGTCATAGTCCAGAGGCACCATCCTCATGGCCAGAGGACACCATTTCATGGCCTGCGAATCCCTTGTCATACGCTTCATGGCCCAGGATGTCTTAGCCTAAGGACATCATCCTCATCGTCCAAAGACAACTCTCATGGTCCGAAGGGAATTTGTATTATGTTTACATTTTTGCAAGAACCCATATATATATATATATATATATATATGCGTGCATCATGTTCTAAGTTTTGCAGGAAACTCGGGAGGTCACCATTCTACAAATAGGAGTAATGCTCGCCCCCGTTTCCGTTCACATCCTTCGATCACCTCAAATGTAACTGATAATTAGCAATTGACTACACTTTGTTCTATAACCGTTCAAATATCTTCCTTGAACATCCGAAACGTTCAATTTGCATTCACAGCCCCACCTAACATTATCCGTTATTCACGACAATATCTTACTCAAAAGATCCTTTTTCGAAATACTCGGCCACTCTTATAACAACTCCATCGGTTTTGTTCGTCGTTGGAACTAGAACTATATATGACCTGATTCCCATAACACCAGGGATATGTAGGCAACTCAAGAACCAGGGTTTGGTCCCCATTTCCTTTTCAAAACACATCATTCCTCAATCACTTCGGACAAAATTGGTCATAATTTTCTTTACCCGACAACTCTTTCATCATTCCCGGGTAAAGAGCGGCAGCTCTTGATACCCAATTTTGCTCTCATATTTTTATAAATGTCATAAATGATTTTAGAATATCATTCCTACATCATCACTAATTTACAAGAATCATACAAGTATTTTCTATAATTATTCATAATTTTAAAGCTTTAAAATTAATTTCTTGCATTTAAATTATTTGAATATATATTAATTACCCCTTGAAAATATTGTTGTGATGACTTATTTGCACCCACATATATGTTTCATGATATTTTACTTTATTTTATACAATTATATTTGTATTTCTAAAGCTATTTATATAATTTTGCAATAACGGTCTATATTCTACATATAATTGTACTTATTATATTATTTATGCTAAAATAATATTTATTATATTTTTATAATATTAATATATTATTTTTAACTATTTTACTGCATAAATAATTTTTTTAATTATTTACTAGTCATTTTTATAATTTATTTTTAATGTCTTTCATATATTTAATTTATAGCCCCAACATAGGGCTAATTTCAGACCATATTTGGCCCACGTTATTAGCCCAATACCCCCACATACCAAACCAAACATATCCTTTAATGAACATGGTCGCGGCCCGTTTAAACAACCCGTCCCATTCCCTCTTTGATTCAGGTCGTTGATCTCTCATAATAAATCCCTACCTTTCCTTATATCTGCTCACCCAAAACCCTAATCCCATTCTCACACTTCAGTCACCCCTAAATCCTCTCTACTATCTTCTTATCTAAAGAAACCCTAGCTGCCATATCCCTTAATCCTCTCCGATTTCGATCTTAATATAGAACCCCTCCATGATTTCCCCTCCATATATGTTCTTTCACCTTGTTGCTTACACAATTTTAGTATCACCTAGTACTTGCCTATTTTTGGCAAGTACCAGGCTTTGATTTATGTGCAATCATCTTCAATCTTCAAGATCTAAATGGTATTGCGTCTATATACATTCATGACAAGGTGTTATGAGGCCGATTCACCAAGATCTTTGGTTGATTTTTTGATTTCCATCGAACTAGGATTTGACATTTTTTTTCTTCTTTACTGGTTCTATTATAGATTGCATGTGATATTTTCTTTCCTTATTTTTGTTTGAGTAATTATTTTCCATGTTTGCTTGTTCAATTTCTACCACTATATAACGCCTCCCCTATTTCCCCTTGGACGAACCTTAATCACTGAAACTACTTCTGTTCTCTTATTATTTCTTGTATTATACTACTCGAAGCCTCAATCTCAGTGTGAGCACTGCTTGAGCTTCATTTGAAACCCTTGGGAACTATGATGCACTGAGATTCCCGGGTTCTAATGTTCGTTATGCTATTGACATTAGAGTGTTGCTGAAATTATTCCTCTTGTTTACTTGTTCATTCATCTGTAACTGGTAAGCATCTATGACTCTTGTAATTTCATTTCTTTCCATTTGAAGCTCTTCTTAAGGCTTTATACCTTTCTAGTAGTCCAACTTGCATATTTGATGCCTTGATTCTGCCTTCTTAAGCCTGCTTGCTAATGTATGTGCTCTAATGCATATTACTGTTGCTTATTCTGAGTTTGATTTCTTGCCTAGTTCTGTACTATTGTGATGAATCGAGTCATGCCTAGAACCGGTTCTAATTCTTGATTCATTCATGCACAACTTGATACTTTTCTGGAATTAACTCCTGATTACGTTATTAGCCCAGGTATGCTTTCCCTGCTACTTGTGAACTAATGCTCGTTCCCTGCCTTGTCCTATACCTTTGTGATGAATCCATGCATGTGTTTCAGACCTTGTTAAGTCATTCCTGTCTGATCTGCTAAGTACTTGATGTTGTACTGATTAGCTAGGGCCTTCTCTCTATGCCATTTAAGTTCTAATGTATGTTTTGACTTATGCAATCCTATTTGTGACCTTAGGGAAAACCTCATGTCTAGCCTCTTCCCCCCATATGTGATTAATCCTAGTGCAGGCTAGTCATGTTAACCTATATTTGACATATCGTTACCTATTATGAGTCCTGGTGCTATTTTAACCTT
Source organism: Nicotiana otophora (assembly GCA_000715115.1). Taxonomy (NCBI): domain Eukaryota; kingdom Viridiplantae; phylum Streptophyta; class Magnoliopsida; order Solanales; family Solanaceae; genus Nicotiana; species Nicotiana otophora. Next base: position 56,932 of record AWOL01S0059539.1, on the reverse strand, counting down.
CGTATATGATTGATAATGTTAAAGTCTTCTTGCCCAGTTGAGTGGATTGTTACAGACTATGTTCATTAGCATGTTTGTTATTGATCATATTTGCACTAGACCCTCATGCTAGGTATCTTACTTGTTTTCGTCTATGATTCTACAAGATTTCTCTTACAAGATTGTATTTAAGTTAACCTTAGATCATATTATATCCTGAAACTCTATTTGGGATTGTTTGTTAGTTTGTGATGTTCCATCCCGTCTTCTGAACTTCTAGCATCTTATGTATATAACTATGTATGATCTCATCTACCTGCTCTGGTTTAAACTACTATTAGTTGCAGTCCTAAGAATTAAGTGTATGGACTTCGAGTGGTTTGATTAATTTATGAACAACTTGTTACTCATGTGGTTAAGTCTGGCTGGGTAAGTTAGTTCCCCCCTTCAGACTTGGTATGAGTTTGTGTTCGAGTCATGCAACTGATAGACTCTAATGTACTGGGTTTACTATTTTGTGTGAAGAATGAGATCACTAAAGACCTTGAAGTTGTTGGGTTATTAATCTTTGGGCCTGCTCTGCTTATTGGGCATGTACTCATTTAGCTTGTAATATTCAAGCATGTATTACTCATTTTGGGGCATTAGTGAAATTGGGGTACAGGTCTACTTTATTCTTGTATAAAGGGTAGAGAACATGCCTATAGGGCCCATGTGTTTTATTTGCTATTCTGTTGGACTTGCTCTACTTATGCACGCTAATAGAAATCATGTCTATAAGAACCACACATATCTCACCTAATTTGACCAATACTCACTACCTCAAACTTGTTAACAAGTCATTATACTTGATTTCTATATTATTATTGTGCGTTTAGACAGCATGCCTGTAAGATATATAACATATACTTTTGTCAACCTAGAAACCATGCCTATAGGATTTCAAATAATCTATTGGTCAATTGCTTCTATTACTTTTAGTGTACTGCACATCTAGATTTTATGACTATAGGACCCTAATCTTTTAATCAACTACTTCTGTTATTTTCATTACATTGCACCGCTTAGATAACATGCCTATAGGAGTAAATTGTTATAAAGTCAAGAATAGGTGTCAATTGTTAGAAATCATGCATATAGGATGTCGTTACTCACATAAAAACTTCCATGGGATCAATGTTGTTAATACTAGACTCTCAATCTTCCATTACTTTTAGTGTACTGCACATCTAGATATTATGACACTACTAGAAATCATGATTATAGGACAGTGTCACCTGCCTAAGACGCCTATTTATAAAACCAGTGCTAATAATCATGAGTCTGCAAAGCGTTTACTTCCATCTTGCTTAAGCCATTTAGAACAATAACGATGCATATATGATACTGGAATTCAGAATCACCTAGAAACCATGCCTATAGGACTCTAAGTCTCGATTCTGAAACTATGTACTGCCTAAGTTGCCCGCGTGCATTTGTTGTTTTATGTGTGGAGGCTAACTTGGGCCTTTAATCGTCTTTATCTGACGTCCTATCTGTTTTGAATGTCACTTGGTTTTACCATTTTGAGCAACCTAGGTGAAGTCTAAAACCACCAAATAGTAGGTTCAAAGCCTTATGGACCATAGGTATGGGACGGGTAGTACACGTATAGGGTAAGGTTTAGAATTGAATTAGAGCGCCTTTAAGTAACAACTTCAACATAGTAATTAGGTAGCAAGAGATGATAGTCTGTGCCAGCTGAATAATATGAGAAACCCCCTATTGGTTTGTCGGGGTGCAATATAGAAATCAACACGCGATTACCCACTCGATACCTCTCAGTAGTTAGAGTAGTTTTGCCCAATTTGGCTTTCTCAAGTCCAAATGGGTAACTCACAAAACCATTAATATATGCTCAATTCGGGTTTTACTATCTCTAGATTCAACCCTGTAATTGGGGCTATCAATTTCTTGACTTCACCCCAACTTCTTGTTAGCCAAGTTTTTCTAGACTTAGTCTCTCTTTCTCAAGTAGAGACCAAGTCAATTAGGCATGAATCAATGTTTACAACCATTAATTACTAAATTCAAGCAAGAACTAGGATAAATATCATACACCCAACTTTAAACAAGCCATAAATCAAACACTTATTAGATACCCACACTAGGGTTGGGTCACAACCCTAGCTAGAGATTTAGCTAATCATAGGCAACAATGAAGAAACTAAGGAAGCAAATAAGATTAAACTCATAATAGATGATAAAGGGATGAAAATACAATGTTAAAATTATAAACTAATACAAAGGTTCACAAAGCAGTAAAGGAAAACTGGCTCTCTACTTTCTGGAGTTCAAACTTTACCTAAATTTGGCAAAAAGATATATTTATACCAAGCTGAAATTATCGGACAAAATTACCCCTGTGGAGGTTGTGCGGGCGCACAATTCTGTGTGTGGTCCTTGCTAAGTAGGGATTTTAGCCTATTAATTGCTCTCTTTTACTTGTGTTTTGTGCAAACAAATGCGTGAAGGTATTCCCGGTAACTAACTTAATATGCTTGTCTTACAGGGATTGTTCAAAATGAGACAAAGGAGCCATAATGAACTCATAAAGGAGTCAAAACTTGAACAAAAACCAAAGCTGGGACAAGAGGTTTGGAACGCACACCGCGACAAGAAAGTGCGGCCGCGAAAGTATCAATGCGGACGCGGCCATTATTTCACGGTCCGCGATATAAAGAATCAGAGAGATGGTTTTTTGGGCACAAACATGAACGCTGACCGCAACAAGAAAATACGGCCGCGAAAGTACCAGCGCGGCCGCAAAAGTAATTTTGCGGACCGCAGTTGCTAAGGTTCAGAGAGTGCTTAATTCAAGCAAAAATGAGAAGGGCGGTCCGCGTGAAAGTTACGCGGTCGCGGAAGTCTCTCACGCAGACGTGGTAGAAATTACGCGGTCCGCGAAACAAGGTTCAACCTAAGTCCAGATGTGAATAAACGCGGACCACGATCAGAATTACGCGGCCGCGAAAGAAAATGCGTTTTATCAATTTTGTCCGAAAATTTCAGCTTAGTATAAATAGATCGTTTTATCAATTTTAGGTTATTTTATGTTTTTGCTGAGTATGTGAGACTGCTAGGTTTTCCCTTTTGGGAAATTTTGTACAAGATTTACCTTATAACATTAGATTTTTATTTTTTAATTTAGTATTATGGATTATATCTTCTCTTTATCTTTGATTCCTGCTATTATTATGAGTAGCTAGACCCATAACTAGGGTTGTGACCCAACCCTAGTATGGGTATTTAATAGGTCTTGAATTTTAGGGCTTGATTGTTTATGGGTTAGTGATATTTAGCCTAGCTCATACTAGAATTGCAGAATTAGTGATAGCAACACTAATTCATGCATTTGTGACTTAGGCTCTTCTTGAGAAAGAGGGGCTAAGTCTAGGAAAACTAGGCTAACAAGGAATTGGGGTGAACTCAAGAATTGATAGCCCCAATAAAAGGGTTAAACCTAGAGATAGTAATACCCGACTTGAGCTAATATCACTTGTATTGCATGAATACCCATTTGGACTTGAGAAAACCAAATTGGGCAAAATCACTCAAACTACCGAGAGGTATAGAGTGAGTACTTGGGTGTGATAGCTATATTACGATCCTAAATTAATCAAGCTTGCCCTAGATTCTTACTACCCGATAGATGTCCACCTAGGCAAAAGTCACTACCCTAGTCCTTTTAAACACTTGAAAATAAACATCAAAAATATTGTACTTAGCTTTAATCATTGTATACAATAGATTAGAATTACAAGTAGAATCCATGCCATCATGTTTGGAAGTGAAATTAGGAACAAAACACGCATCTAGACTTAGATATAAACCTAATTCCAAATCAATTAACTCCATGTGGAAATCGATCCCGACCTTGTTGGGTAAAATTGCATCGACCATCCTTACTACTCAATAGTGGTGTAGGTTTGGGTCCGATCAAATTTTTGGCGTCGTTGCCGGGGAGTTAGACGGTATTAGCTATATATCTAACTATTTGTGTGTTTTGTTTTTCTTTCCTTCAATTTTTCTAATTTTTGTGTGTCAATTGCTTTTAGGTACCAAATGGCTCTTAACGAGGTCCTCAGACATATTCCTCAGGGAGAGGAGGTAGACGAGCAAGAAGTGGATGAGGTTCATCTTGATCCTCAACTATAAAGAAGAGGCCGCCCGCCTCATGACAACGTTCCAACCCCC
>AWOL01S0059539.1:6152-37084 GCA_000715115.1 Nicotiana otophora | reverse complement strand
TTTCCCCCCCCCCCCCATGAGAAGTTAGGATGATCCCTCCAATTCGGATTGTAAGTATTCCCATATTGTGCATGCTGATTCATTGGACCTCTGCTCTGTTACCCTACAGAGTATATAGATTCAGGATTCGCGGGGCACATGTCACTCATATGACTGTCACCACATAGTTCGCAGCAAATAGACATCTGCTGTACATGTTGCATTTGTTGTGTTTGTTGCATTGTCATTCTATTCATCTGGTTTGCCAATTTTGCTATATCGGTTTTCATGGCTGAGAAGTCATCAAGTTCAATCAACCCGGCTGCCTTCTGTTTAATTACCCTTCGTGAGTCCCCATCTCATTGCCAATTATGGTCATTAGCATTGAAGTTATTCACAAAGAATTGTATTTCACTATACGGCATCGCCATGCAACTACCCCCACAAGCTGAATCAAGATTCACCTTTGATGCCTCATCTAGCCCATCAACAAAAGTGTGACCCAATACTTCATCAGTCTGACAATGATGCGGGCAGTCTCTGAGTAGCTTCTTGTATCTTTCCCAAGCTTGACGAAGTGTCTCGCCATATCGTTGTTGGAACCCAAGAATTTGGCTCCTCAACGACTTTGTCTTCTTAGTAGGGAAAAACTTGATTAAGAATTTCCTTGCTAGATCATCCCAAGTGTGGATTGAGTTTGCGGGCTCCTTTTGCAACCATTCCTTAGCTTCTCCCAACAATGAAAAGGGAAATAGTGTCAGCCTGACATAGTCTTTGGAAACGTTCGGATAATTGTAAGTGTCCGTAATTTCCAAGAAGTTCTGAATATGCCTCTACGGGTCTTCATGAGATAGACTTACATATTGCCCCATGGACTGAATCAGTTGTACCATGTATTGTTTGAGTTCAAAATGCCCCGTGATATCATGCTTCATAATAGCCTGAGTCATATTCGCAAGATTGGGCCTTGCGGCTTCTATCACCGCACACTCTTCATTACCTGCCATCTCTATTGGCTGTGGTTGAACTACAATGTCCAACTCTCCCTCTATTCTAGTTCTTATTTCGACTTCCCTCCTCACTCTATGAAGTGTTCGTTCAATTTCAGTATCAAAAGGAAGGAGGTTGTTTGCACTTCTACTCCTCCGCATTCAAGAGAAGATCCTGCGTTAACACAATCAAGGCAAACTGAAAATTATACACTTGAACAAATAACTAATAAAAGATTAACTCAGTCAAGTAGCTAATTTCTAAGTCCCCGGCAACGGCGCCAAAAATTTGTTGGGACCAAACACACTCACGGAAGTATACGTGGTCGTCAAGTAATAGAGTAGTGAATAAAGTATCGTTCCCACGAAGACTTATGATTAACTTTTGACTAATTCAAACTCAAATAGCTTATCGATTCAAGCGATTTCTTACAAAATAGATAATTTTCTAATTTACTACCTAAAAACTATCAAGTAATGAAATACTAGAAATCAACCACAACACTTAAATAGTTTTGAATAAAAATCAATAGGAGATAATATTCCAGGGTCACGGGTTATCTAAAAATCATGTTGCATTCTTAGCTTAAAATAACTAATTGATTTATCTGAATTGTTGATTGACAAGGATGATATTACTCATAAGAATCTGTCGAGTCCTTACTCGCCTATTTAAGCTAACTTAATACCTATATGTCTATGGAATTAAAATTAACAAGAACGCATTTACAATTCCTGTATTGCAACCGAGCAAGGCAATTAGGTATATGTCTATCCTAATTGCGCATCTGTTCCCCGATGCCCGGGTTTAAGAACTTGCTCTATTTAATTCTATATGCAATAAAGAGTTCCCACCTTCGAGTTCAACTCTAGATTAGTAGATAGTATTTCACTGTAAGCTACTCAGCAAAATAATTAAAAATAAAATAAAATAAAAAATCCAATATGATAAAATCAACTTCGTCAAATTAAACTTCAAACATCAACATTCATGTATACCCATGACCCTAGAGCAATAGGTTTCTTAGCCACTCATGTTCATACAATCATCAAAAATAACGTTTTCAAGCATAAAATCAATGAATACTAGGAAAAGGATGGAAGAATTGATCAAATCCTTGCTTTTGAGTGTTTTGCGCCTCCCTCCTTTCTCTAAATCACGTCCCCCATCTCAAAAATAGGTTTAAGTTGGCTTTTATATGAGTTGGGGGCGTCTAGGGGTCGAAATAACCGAGTCCTAGTCAAAAAAGGACACTTTCCGTCTTGAGCATCCAGGGCAGCGTAGGGCGCTTGCCCTGGTGCTCAAACATTTTGACTTCTGTAAATTGCGCCACAGTCAGCGCCCCATGCTGGTTGTGGCCCTCAAATCTCCCTTTTTGCGATTTCGTCTCGATTTTGCTCCAATTCGCGCCCTTTCATCCCAAATTGCATCCGAATGATTCCTACACATAGAAATACCACAATTTAGCACAAATAATCATATTAAACATCCCAAATCATCGAGACATGAGTAAAATATGAGGCGATATATATCAAAATATACATACATTAAGCCGATTATCAGCTTGGCAAAGTCAGGCCAACGTTCCTTAGGGTGACCCTAATGTTATCCACCTTCACAAGGAACTCCGTGATCACGGACAAGCCATAGCAGAGTTGACAACAACCATGAATCAGTTAGCCAAGGCACAGCTTCAGCAGGTTCAGGGGCCAAAGCAAGTAAATGCCATGGAAGGTGTGAATATAATGGTTAACAAGAGGACACAAAGGGCTCAACAAGTTCAACACAATCAGGATCAATTTGAGCAAAGTGGTAGTGGGTACGACCAAGATGATGCTTATGATGATCAAAGTGAAGAGGTTAAATATGTGAACAATTACCAAGGTCAACAGAGCAATGCTCTCCAAATCAACAACAGTGGAGATCACAGGGAAACAATCAAAATTGGGCCAACCAAGGCCAAGGGAATTGGAATAGTGGCAACAACAACAATCAAAATTGGGGGAATCAAGGAAATAACCAAGGCAATTGGGGTGGCAACAATAATAGTAATTGGGGAAGCAATGGAAGCCAAGGGGATTGGAACAACAATAATCAAGGGAACCGGGGGTCGGGCACTCAAAGGCCCCCGATGTATCAACAACCCAACAACCCGCCTCCATATCCGTCACAAGGGCAAAGTTCTTCCAACAATGAGATGGGATGGGTAGAAGTATGTTCAAGCAAATAATGGAAAGAAATGTTGACTATGATGCCGAAATAGCCTCCCACAACACTGCTATCCGCAACTTGGAAATCCAAATGGGCCAAATTTCACAAACCTTGAATACTCGCCCGAAGGGGGCACTACTAAGTGTTATGGTAGTAAACACAAAGGGTGGAAACAATATTGCAAATGCTATGGCTGTGACTACAAAAAGTAGTAGAGGTGGAGTTGCTAGTATCTCCAATCCAAGAAAGATAGTGAATGATGATTTGGTTGTGCAAGAAGAGGATGAGCCAAGAAATGATGAGCATGTGAACGATAAAGTGAGGATACACATTGATGAAAATGTGGAGGAGACACAAGATGATATGAACCCGTCTACGGAACACGTGATAGACATACCGGATTTGGTAGTGCCCAAAACCAAGACTCCTTTGCCAAGGCCTCCTCCACAATATCCTCAAAGGCTCGCAAAGCAAAACAATGAGAACCAATTCAAGAACTTTATTGATATGATGAAAAGTTTGTCCATAAATGTACCTTTGGTTGAAGCTCTAGAACAAATGCCGGAATATGCCAAGTTAATGAAGGACTTGGTAACAAAGAACAGGTCAATGAACTGTAAGACGATCAAAATGACACATCAAGTAAGTGCCATTGTGCATTCTATGGCTCCAAAGCTAGAAGATCCCGGTTCCTTTACAATTCCATGCACTATCGGTAGTGCTAATTTCGCCAAAGCCTTGTACGATTTAGGAGTGAGCATTAATTTGATGCCATATTCTGTGTTCAAGATATTGGGGATTGGGCAACCAAGACCTATTTCCATGCAGTTGCAAATGGCAGACCGAACAATGAAGAGGCCATTGGGGACAATTGATGATGTGTTAGTTCAGGTCGACAAGTTCATTCTTCCCACAGATTTTGTGATACTTGCATGTGATGTTGACTATGAGGTGCCAATCATATTGTGGAACCTTTCCTAGCAACAGGGAAGGCATTGGTTGATGTGGAATCTGGGGAGCTCACCTTCCGGATGGGCGATGAAAACGTTGTATTCCACGTGTGCAAGTCAATGAGGCAGCCTAATAGCAACGAAGTATGCTCTTTTGTGGATCTTGTGACAAAGGTGATTGTTGATGACACGAGTGCTATGATCAATGTGGAAGACCCTCTGGAAGCTGTGTTGTTGAATCATGATGATGATGAGAAGGCAGGCTTGATAGAATGTGCAAATGCTTTGCAAGGAATGGGATCCTACACATATGGACCCCGTAAACCTTCCTTGGACCTTGAGAACTGGAAGACTCCGCCAACAAAGCCCTCAATCGAGGAACCACCAACATTAGAGTTGAAGCCCTTTCCTTCACACCTCAGGTATGAGTTCTTAGGCCCTTGTTCCACATTACCTATTATTCTGTCTTCCTGCTTAACTAACGTGCAGGTAGATTCCATCCTTGCAGTGCTTCAAAGAAGGAAGAAGGCAATAGGTTGGACATTGGCAGATATTTGGGGTATAAGCCCCGCTTTCTGCATGCTCAAAATCATATTGGAGGAAGATACCAAACCCTCCGTGGAACAGCAAAGGAGATTGAACGAGGCCATGCAAGAGGTAGTCAAGAAAGAGATCATCAAGTGGCTAGATGCAGGGGTTGTGTACCCCATTTCTGATAGTTCATGGACTTTGCCAGTACAATGTGTCCCAAAGAAGGGGGGGCATGACTGTGATCACAAATAATACAAATGAATTGATCTCTAGAAGAACTGTCACCGGTTGGAGGGTATGCATGAATTATAGAAAGCTGAACAAAGTGAACCGCAAAGACCATTTTCCATTGCCATTTCTTGACCAAATATTGGATAGACTTGCCGGGCGTGCTTATTATTGCTTTTTGGATGGGTACTCCAGGTACAACCAGATTCTCATTGCACCTGAAGACCAAGAGAAAACCACAATCACCTATCTGTATGTCATATTTACATTCTCATAGATGCCGTTTGGTTTGTTTAATGCGTCGGCTACCTTTCAGCGGTGTATGATGGCAATATTTACGGACATGGTGGAGGACTCCCTCGAGGTGTTCATGGATGATTTCAGTGTTGTGAGGGATTCCTTTGAAGAATGTTTGGATAATCTTGACAAAGTGTTGGCCCGATGTGAAGAGACCAACTTAGTGCTTAATTGGGGAAAGTGCCACTTTATGGTCGAGAAGGGCATTGTCCTCGGCCATAAGATCTCCAAGAACAGTATTGAAGTGGACAAAGTAAAAATTGAAATGATATCAAAACTCCCTCCTTCGACTTCCGTTAAGGGAGTGAGGAGCTTTCTTGGTCACGCAGGGTTTTACCGTAGGTTCATCAAGGATTTCTCAAAAGTGGTGAGCCCCTTGTGCAAGTTGTTGGAAAAAGATGCCAAGTTTGTGTTCAATGATGATTGCATGAAAACTTTTGAGCTACTCGGGTATAGGCTGACTACCACTCCCAATATTACCGCACCCAATTGGAGATTACCATTTGAGCTCACGTGCGATGCTAGCGACGTTGCGGTAGGAGCGGTATTGGGCCAAAGAATCAACAATATACTTCATCCGGTCTATTATGCAAGAAAAACAATGAACGATGTCCAAGTCAACTATACGGTGATCGAGAAAGAGCTATTAGTCATTGTCTTCATCGTGGAAAAGTTTTTCCCATACCTCATGGGTACCAAAGTGATTGTGCACATCGATCACGCGGCACTTCGTTATTTGATGGGTAAAAAGGACTCTAAGGCTAGGTTAATGAGATGGGTTATTCTTGTACAAGAGTTTGACCTTGAAATCATAGACCTAAAAGGGAGTGCAAATCAAGTGGTGGACCACTTGTCCTACTTGGAAGAGGAGGGACGGCCCCATGATGGCCTCAAGATTAATGATTCATTTCCGGATGAGCAACTCCTCTCCTTGTCTGTGATTGGGATACCTTAGTTCGCCAAATGTGGCTAACTTTCTTGTGACCGGCATTGTCCCGAATGAGCTCTCTTCAAACCAAAGGAAGAAGCTCAAACAGGACTGCTTGGATTATTATTGGGACGAGCCATATCGTTTCAAAATTTGCAATGATGGTATTATCCGGAGATGTGTTCCGGAAGAAGAGCAATTGAGTATTCTTGAAGCTTGCCATTCCTCGCCCTATGATGGTCACCATGGTAGGGAAAGAACTGCTACAAAGGTCCTAAGCTGTGGATTCTATTGGCCCACCTTGTACAAAGACGCTAGCGAGCTTGTTAGGCATTGTGATGAGTGTCAAATAACTGGTGGAATTTCCAAGAAGAATGAAATTACCCTCAACACTATTCTTGTGATTGATATTTTCAATGTGTGAGGCATCGACTTTATGGGGCCATTTGTGAGTTCATGTGGGAACACTTATATTCTGGTTGCTGTTGATTATATTTCCAAATGGGTTGAAGCTGTGGCTTTGCCCAACAATGAGGCACGAAGTGTGGTGGCTTTCTTAAAGAAAAATATCTTCACAAGGTTCGGCACCCCAAGGGCTACCATTAGTGCTGGGGGTTCTCATTTTTGCAACAAAGCCTTCGACACTTTACTTTCTAAGTATGGTGTCAATTATAAGGTGTCAACCCCTTATCACCCACAGGCTAGTGGTCAAGTTGAGGTCTCCAACAGGGAGATCAAGAGCATATTATCCAAGACTGTCAATGCAAACCGGACTGATTGGTCAAGGAAACTTGACGATGCTTTATGGGCCTTTGTACAGCTTACAAGACTCCAATTGGTATGTCTCCGTACCGGTCGGTATTTGGGAAAGCATGCCATCTTCTGGTTGAATTAGAGCACAAGGCCATGTGGGCGCTGAAGAAGTTGAACCTTGAATGGGATGTAGCTGCCAATCTCCAGGTAGAGTAACTAAATGAACTTGATGAGTTCCGGTTCCATGCTTATTCAAGCTCGTCCTTGTATAAGGACAAGATGAAGTACGTACATATCAAATATATTCGGAACAAAGAATTCAAGGAGGGTGACTTGGTTCTTCTATTACAACTCTCAGTTACGGATGTTTCCGGGAAAGCTCAAGTAAAAGTGGAGTGGCCCTTTTGAAGTGGTGCATATAACTGTGTATGGTGCTCTTGATTTGAAAAACAAAATGGTAAAATCTTTAGAGTCAATGGGCACCGAGTGAAGCATTACCTTGGCAAGATTTATGATGGCCACGTAGTGGCCTTGATCCATTTCAAATAATGAGGGTAACATGCGTCGTGTCGTGACATTAAATCGGGCGCTTCTTGGGAGGCAACCTATATGTTTTTATTTCTTTTGATTTTCTTCTTAGATTAGGCATTGTTTTGGATTAACTGGTTGTGAAGTGTATGTAGGAACTGGTTGTGCAGTGCAGAATTTTTACAGGAAAAATTTGGCTAGGTGTTGGAAGTTCGCGGACCGCACCCAAAATTTTACGGTCCGCATGAGCATTTTGCGACAGCACATTTTTGTTCGCGGATGCGTACTTGAAAAGAGCAAAATGCCAACTCTCTGAAGTTGGACTGTCAAAATTCCTTCAGAGATCGCTGTCGCATTCCAGTTTTCGCGGACCGCGTTGAATTTCGCGGCCGCGGCCAATATTCTGCGGACCGCGCCCACGTGCTTGAAGCTGGTCTACATAAAGTAACATAGCACGGACCGTGATAGAATTTCGCATCCGTGCTCAGGTAAGGCGGTGGGTTCCACAATTGAATAGTACACATAAGGGTTCTTTAAACATTTTATAGTTTTCGAACCCTAATGTTTCACCGCAAAAAAATAAAATAAAAATAAAGCATTGTTCATCTCATCCTTCTCTCAATTTGCATCTCATTCATAATAAGAGTTCATTTCCTACTACAATTGTACAACTGGTATGTTCAATTCTATGATGTGATTTTATCTTTTTCTTTTCTTTTCTCTTTGTTTTAATTTTTTTCTTTGTTAGTTAGGGTTAGATGCATACCATTAATCTCAAATTAATGCTTAATAGATACTCAAATACATGTGGGTAATGTTTATATGCCTAATGGAGGCTGGTGTTAGTAACTTTGCATAGTTAATTGAACTATGTTTTGCACATTAAGTGAAAACCCTAGTTATCAGTGTTATTAATACCAACCGTGTTTGATTTTCGCGGCCGCGGTCCATTTTACGCGGCCCGCGATAGGATAGGCGATCGCATTCATTTTTTCGTGATCCGTGCTACCCCAACTTTTAGTTACTGAGTGATTTCTAAGAGTTCACGGCCGTAGTTACTTTTACGTAAACGTTGTTGGTTCTTCGCGGCTGCGTTCAAGTTTTCGCGGTCCGCACTGGTGAACTTCAAAGAGTCTGTTAATTGCTTTCGCAACTGCGTTCATTTTTTTTGCGGTCCGCGATTGGTCATTCGCTGTCAGGTCTAATTTTTTGCGGTTCACGTGTGTCCAAGATCAAAGAGTCAGTAGTCTAAACCTGACCTCTTCGCAGACGCATTCACTCTTTCGCGGTTCGCGATGGACATTCCGCGGTCGTGCCCACTTTTTCACGATCCGCGATACCCTGTTTTGAGAAGCCCTATTGTTCATTTCATCTGTACTGCTTGAAGGTATGATTGAACCCCAATTCTAATTATCTTTCACTAATTGTGTATTGCAGAAAATGGTGCGATCTCATGAAGGAGCAGACAAATCAAAAGGGAAGGCAGAATCCTCCCGAGGCCGAGGAAAAGGAAAGCAGGGTTTTCCCTTAGTAGCTCCAAGAATCATAAACAAAAAGAAAATCCTCACTAGACTTCCTGCCGATTCATTAGATACAAGTGAATATCTCCCATCTCGGGAGATTTCTGAGGGGGAATCTACACAACCTCGACAAGAGGCCTAATCACAACCCTTTCACGTAATCGATGAAGATACCTCCTCTTCTTGGTCGTCTGATGGCTCAGAGGGAGGTAGTGAGGCATCAGAGCCATCTTACCCACTTGCTGCAACTCCAGCCTCAACAACTACTCATATCAATATAGATGAGGATGACGAGGTCCCAGATGATGGGAGAAGGGGTGATACTAATGTGGGTGGTTTCCTAGATCAAGGAAACCCGAGGTGTGGGCGGATAGATTTGTGAGCGAGAAAGCATACTTCAAATTCCGGGAATGGTGGCCCCAAAGATCGCTCATCCTTGAGTGACAGTTTATAGACAAAGATCTCCTTCCTCACAATCCAAATGTCAAGAGGCAGTTTGAGGAGAGAAAAGGGTGGAAGTACTTCACCGGCAAGATCTCATATGCCAATGAGTACCTTGTCAAGGATTTCTACACAAATGTTGCCCACATAAAAAAAGGGCACTACTGTGACAAAGGTAAGGAACTTGAAGATATGGTTTGATGGCGACACCTTGAACAAATATGCCGGTTTTGAGGATGTGGAAGCTGCATAGTATTTGGAGAAGATGACCCTAGATGAAGCAGCCCAGACTTGGCTAGCGGAAGTAATAGCCATCCCAGGGACAACACTGGCCTGGCTCGCAGCTGGAGTCCCAACCGCCAGAAACACCCTCATCTTTGAAGCCAAAGGGTGGTGCACATTTGTATGCAACCAGCTTGATCCTAGCCATCATGATAGTGACATCCCAATCTCCCGGGCGATCCTAATAGCTTCCATCATGGCAGGGTATCCATGCAATGTAGGGAACCTCATGTCCCACCACATCTCTAAAGGAACCGGAAAAGAAGAAAGGTCCTACCCCTACCCTAACTTCATCACTATGTATCTCGAGGACCAAGGGGTAGAAGGGAGGCACTATGACACGAAGGTGAAACCGAAGAAACCTTTCTCCTAGTATAGCCTTCAAGGACTGGACAACCCTAAAGCAAAGGGTAAAGCCACTACCTCCACTGGCAAGTCTGAAGAGCCAAGGGTAGTGACCACCGGGTCAGAGCCTTCCGCAGCAGAGGGACCTTCAGCTGCCATGCCTTCTCTTTCATCCGGGCCATCCATCACTATGCCACTATATGTGCCCTCATCTTTTACTAACCCCTAGACTGTACTGCGGGTTTCTCAAAACTTATCCAACATTAACAACTGGATGCAGGCAGCTACATCAAAGTTGTATGTCTTATCCAGTGCATTAGCAGCACAGTCAACCCCAACACAGCTTTAAGTACCTCCATCACTGGAGGATTTATTGACGGAGCTTCTGGCCAACCAGAAGAAGCTCCTGGACAACCAAACGAAGATCCTGGAGACTTTGGATACTCATGGCAAGGTGATCAAGGATATGGGCAACCAGGTAAAGAAGATAAGAAAGACTCATGCCTCAAAGGAGTCCGTGAAGAAGCTGAAGAGGGAGATAGAGAAGTTCACTTCTGCTGGAGATATCCCACTTGACTTGTTTATAGGGGAGACTTCCCCACCAGCACAGGCAGCAGAGCATGAGGCAGACAGTGCTCCAGTTAGAAGATTTGTGGTCCCCCAGTTAGAGAATTTGGGGATCCAGTTAGAGGACCCGGAGGGAGCTGGTGATCCCATACAAATAGAGACCAAAAGGAGTTTTCTTTACTCTCTAACCCTTCCCTGATCTTATTTTGATATTAGCATTGAGGACAATGCTATCTTTTATTTGGGGGGGGGGGGGAGCATTTTGACTTGGTAATGATTTGATAACATTGGTATGTAATAATTATGATACTATCTTTTGACTTTCGTTGTTTGTTTTCACTTTTGGTATGTATATAACTTTACCATTCGATGTATATATTCATTTCCATTTTGTATATATTCGTTTCACTCCATTATTTTACATATTCATTTTACTTTCCGTAGTTTACTTTATAACTTCTTTCGTATTTTTACTTAATAGCTTAGCTTCTTATTTCCTTTATTAGCTTATTTTGAGATTTTAGCTTCTTTTTACTTTCTGCATGATCAATAAGCCTTTAGTTTTCTTAATGCCACGGTTCTTTCCAAAGGTGGAGGTTGTGTGAATTGGGTGGCTCTTCCCAACGATGGATGGCGTGCCAACCTTCTTAAGGGATGGAGTCCATTTTCTTTTTGCTTTGGTGTATACAGTAGTAGTAATGAATAAAAGTGTCTCAAGTGGGCTTCACTTGGTACTAACACATTTACCTTCGACCTCATGGTTAGAGACAAGTTGATTGGCAAAGATTAGCTCTAGTTGTGAACTTTAGACTCTTGAATTGGCTAAAACAATCATCGAGTGGTTTCCTTGAGCCATTTGTGATTTTCAAATCTTAACTAGGGTTGTTGTGGGCCTTCGACTCTATTCTCCTTAACAATCCAGCGGCTTGAGAAGTGATGTATTGAATTGCAAGTGCAAGTCTCGTACCAATAAGTCTAGAACTTGCCCTGAATGTTTGTCTAGGCGAAATTCTAAGTGTAGCTTGACTTGAGAAATGATTGTAGGCTCTCCTTGGTCCAAGTTGAACTTTGAAAGATTTCGTATCCTACCGATATGATATCCCTTATCAACTCTTTTGATCCTAAGCCCTTTTCATTCAATTGCCAGATTACAAGCCTTTATCCATTCTATAATGACCCTCTCTTGGCACCCAACCTTTCCTTAGAATTCATGATGAACAATTGGAAAAAGCATAATTTGGGTGAGAGACGAGTAATTTGAAAGTGATAAAAGGTTCAAAGAAGAAAAAGAATTGTAGAAAAGGAAGAAAATCCAAAAATAAATATGTCAAAAAGAAAGAGAATGTTGAAGGGATTCAAAGAACATAATGATGAAAGGCGAGGAATGATGAGAAAAGGAGAAAAATGATTGTCATGAGTAAGAAAGAGTGATGATTTGTCTCTCTAGTTCCCCTAAGGAAGAAGAAAAATGACCCAAAGAGTCAAGAAAGTATGAGCCGAAATGAGAAAATGGAGAGCTTAAGGAAAGATGAAACTATCATAGTTCATTATGTCCTACCTTGATCCAAAAGCCTTCATTACATCCCTACTAAAGCCCTATATGATTTCAAGTTGAGTGAGCTTACGTTAGTGGTGATTTATATAAGGGGAAAGCTTATGGTACTTAGATCCGGACTTGTGGCATTCGTTTGAGAGTGATGAACGCATTTTTTCACAATCCTTGTGTTGAGTGTTACATTCTAAAAAGCAAGATTTGCTCGTGGAGAGTAGAAGAGGAGAAGTTTGGGATCAACAATGACCTATGTGAGTGAGAGAGCTTCCTTGATGAATTGAGTCAATTCTTGATGCTCTAGTATCACATTAGAACTATGGAACTCAAAAGGTCATAACAAGACGTTATTGATAATTCATTTGTGTTGAAGGTAATTGTTAGTCCCAATTGATGCTTGATGAAGTCACCTTAGGCCAGCTGAAATATCCTTTTCTTTTGTTTCTTCTGGAGGTGGGAATTATCTTATTAGCTTGAGGACAAGAAAAAACTTAAGTTTGGGGGAGTTGATGAGTAGGGATATTAGCCTAATAATTGCTCTCTTTTACTTGTGTTTTGTGCAAACAAATGCGTGAAGGTATTTATGGAAACTAACTTAATATGCTTGCTTGCAGGGATTGTTCAAAATGAGACAAAGGAGCCATAATCAACTCATAAAGGAGTCAAAACTTATCAACGCGGACACGGCCATTATTTCGCGGTCCGTGATATGAAGAATCAAAGAGATTGTTTTTTGGGCACAAACATGAACACGGGCCGCAACAAGAAAATGCGGCCGCGAAAGTACCAATGCGGCCGCGATGGGAATTTTGCGGACCGCAGTTGCTAAGGTTCAGAGAGTGCTTAATTCAAGCAAAAATAAGAAGGGCGGTCCACGTCAAAGTTACGCGGCCGCGGAAGACTCTCACGTAGACGTTGTAGAAATTACGCGGTCCGTGAAACAAGGTTCAACCCAGGTCCAGATGTGAATAAACGCGGACCACAATCAGAATTACACGGCAGCAAAAGCAAATACGCGGTCGCGGTTAGAATTACGGGGCCGCGAAAATTCCACAAGGGTATTTTTGTCCGGAAATGTTACTTAGTATAAATAGATCTTTTTGTCAATTTTAGGTTATGTTATGTTTTTGCTGAGTACATGAGACGGCTAGGTTTTCCCTTTTTGGTAATTTTGTACAAGATTTACCTTATAACATAATATTTTCATCTTTTAATTTAGTATTATGGATTATATCTTCTCTTTATATTTGATTTCTGCTATTATTATGGGTAACTACACCCATAGATAGAGTTGTGACCCAACCCTAGTGTGGGTATTTAATGGGTCTTGAATTTTAGGGCTTAATTGTTTATAGGTTAGTGAAATTTAGCCTAGTTCATACTAGAATTGTAGAATTAGTGATTGCAAACACTAATTCATGCCTTTGTGACTTAGGCTCTTCTTGAGAAAGGTGAACTAAGTCTAGGAAAACTAGGCTAACAAGGAATTGGGGTGAACTCAAGAAATTGATAGCCCTAATAAAAAGGTTAAACCTAGAGATAGTAATACCCAACTTGAGCTAATATCACTTGTATTGCATGAATACCCATTTGGACTTGAGAAAGCCAAATTGGTCAAAATTACTCAAACTACCGAGAGGTATAAAGTGAGTACTTGGGTGTGATAGCTATATTACGATCTCAAATTAATCAAGATTGCCCTAGATTCTTACTACCCGTTAGATGTTCACCTAGGCGAAAGTCACTACCCTAGTCCTTTTAAACACTTGAAAATCAACATAAAACATATTGTACTTAGATTTAATCATTGTATACAATAGATTAGAATTAGAAGTAGAATCAACACCATCATGTTTGGAAATGCAATTAGGAACAAAACACACATCTAGACTTAGATATAAACCAAATTCCAAATCAATTAACTCCCTATGGAAATCGATCCCGACCTTGTTGGGTAAAACTTCATTGACCATCCTTGCTACTAAATAGTGGTGTAGGTTTGGCTCCAATCAATTCGCACTTTGAAGCTAGCTTGATAGGATGGACTTCTACGGCTACACAATTCTGGGGTATGGCCGCACTTCTTCAAATTTTGTGGACTGCACATTTCTGAGTGCGGCCACACTTTTTGACTTGAGCTGGACATGGGAGATTTCTTCGAACCGCACATTTATGAGTGCGGCCACAATTTTGCATTCTGCAGCCGCACAATATTAGTGTGATCCACACTTCTTCAGGGACCCAAACCACCATCTCTCTGAACCTTGTCTTCTGCGGCCGCACAATAATTGAGCGGTCCGCACTTTGGAAGTGAATTTGTCAGTGGTTCTTCATAGTCTGCGGCCGCACACAGTATTGTGTGCGGTGGAAGGACCGACTGCTGTAGAAGGCATGAGAGTTGTAGATGTCTCAGTAGCATAATCTGTAACCACCACCGATGGCTCATCAGACTTGCCAACGGTGGCAGTTGCCTTACCCTTGAACTTTGGGTTTCCCGGACCTTGCAAGGAGTACCATGAAAATGGCTTCTTAGCCCACACTTTTGTATCAAAACTCCTCGGCTCCACCTTTGCATCTGTAAAATATTTTGTGAGGGTGTTGGGATATGGGTAAGAGCTTTCACCTTTTCGGACAATCACTAACATGTTGGCCGACATGATGGCACCCACATTGATTGGGTACCCGACCATCATATATGCCACTAAAACTGCTCGGGGGATAGGAAGATTGTACTCATTCTGGCTCGGGTCTATACGGCTGCAAACAAACGTTTGCCACCCTTTTGCTTCAGATTTGAGGGTGCCCCACACAATTTTGAGTGGGTCCGCAGACTGCCATGTGCGGACCGCACAATTTCAAAGTGCAGTCGCACATCCTGAAGTGTGGACCGCATAATTTTAAGTGCGGCAGCACATTCCCAAGTTCAGAACACTGGTTCTATGAAGTTCCAAAGTGCGGTCGCACATATGTTTTCTGCGACCATACAATTTTTCTGCGGACCGCATAATTTTGAGTGCGGTTCGCACTTTTCATGAAACACAGTTGCCCTAATTTAAGATTTGTGGACCGCATAATTTTGTGTATGGCCGCACAATTTGAAATTAAGCGGCATTGACTTTAGATTTTTCAATTTTTGCAAAATTTAGACATGGTATTTGCAAATAAACATGATTAATGATCTACTCAGTCCCCAATGAACACACATGATATAACCCACATGATTTTAAGCACAGATGAATAATATTTGACATTTTAGGCCTGCAAATAACTATACTAATCAAGAATAAAAATTAAGAAAAATGGAAAATTCTAACATGGATTGAACACACCAGTGATGAAGAATGCAGGTGAGAATCTAAACTTGATGAAATGAGTATGGAGTGTGAGCTAGTTTGTGGTGCACTGTGTTTGCTTAGATCTCAAGAACTCAGAGTGTGTAAAGTTTTGAATAGTGCTCAGAAGACCTGTTTATAGGTTGACCAAGTCGGTCAAAAGTTGAGCCGAGTGCGGCCGCACAATTCTGAGCGTGGTCCGCACTTTTTACCTCGACCTTTGCTGAGATTATGCGGTCCACACAAAAGTGAGTGCGGCCGCATAAATTTGTGCGGTCCGCACAGTTTTGTATGTGACCATAGAATGGCCTATTCTTTGCAACTCAAAACTTCAGAGAGTTCACATTTTTGGATCTCCAGTTGTGCGGCCGCACAACGAATTGTGCGGCCGTAGACTCCTTTCTGCGGTTGCATTCATTAATGAGCGGTCTGCACAATAAATGTACGGTCTGCACTTTTTTCAACACTTTGCCAAAGTTTTTGAACACAGTCCCTGCAATCCATACTCATTCCTGCAATTCACTTTAAAACTAGTTAGCTCAAAACAAAACCTATCTAACAAAGAAGAAAATGAAAAATGAAAAGAAACACGGGTTGCCTCCCAAGAAGCGCATGATTTAACGTCACGGCACGACGTAGATTACCATCAATTAGTTGAAATGAATTAACGCCATGACGTGGCCATCATCAACTTTGCCAAGATAATGCTTCACCCGGTGACCATTGACTCTAAACACTTCATCATTTTGTATTTTTCAAGTCCAATGCACCGAAGGGTGTCACATGCACAACCTCATATGGACCACTCCACTTAGACTTCAACTTTCCAGGAAACATTCATAAATGAGAATTGAACAATAACACAAGGTCACCTTCTTTGAACTCCTTGTTTCGGATGTACTTGTCATGGAGGTACTTCATCTTGTCCTTATATAAGGTAACTTTAATATGCATGGTACCGGAATTCATCAAGCTCATTTAATTGTGCCACCCTCAAGTTGGCGGCGACATCCCATTCAAGATTAAGCTTCTTCAATGCCCACATAACTTTGTGCTCAAGTTCTACCGGAAGGTAACAAGCTATTCTGAACGCTAACTGGTACGGAAACATACCAATTGATGTTTTGTAAGTCCTCCTATAAGCCCATAGAGCATCATCAAGTTTCTTTGACCAATCCGTCCGGTTGGCATTCACTGTCTTTGACAAAATAATTTTGATCTCCCGGTTGAAAACTTCCACTTGCCTGCTTGCTTGAGGATGATAAGGGGTCGACACTTTGTGAGTGACACCATACTTTATGAGTAAGGTATAAAAAGCTTTGTTGAAAAAGTGCGATCCCCCATCACTAATAATGGCCCTTGGAGTACCGAATATCGTGAAGATTTTGTTTTTCAAAAATGCCACTACACTTTGAGCTACATTGTGAGGTACAGCCATAGCTTCAACCCACTTTGACACATAATCCACCGCTACCAAAATGTAAGTGTTCCCACAAGAGCTCACGAATGATAGTGGTGAGGAGCATCTCATTTGTCTTTGAAATCCCACCGGCCCTTTGACATTCATCAAAACGCTTGACGAGATTGCTAGCATCCTTGTAAAGCGTAGGCCAATAGAATCCACAACTCAACACTTTTGTTGTCGTTCTAGCTCACCCATGGTGACCACCATATGGTGAAGAGTGGCAAGACTCAAGAATTTACACTTGTTCCTCCTCCGGTACATATCGTCGAATTACACCATCAGTACAAATCCGGAAGAGATATGGATCGTCCCAATAATAGTCAAGGCAATCTCGTTTGAGCTTCTTCCTTTAGTTTGAAGAGAACTCATTCGGTATGATACCACTCACAAGATAATTGACTAAGTCGGCAAACAATGGCATCTCGGTCATTGAAATGTCTAGAAGCTGCTCGTCGAGGAAGGAATCATTTATCTCAAGGCCGTCATGTGGCCTCCCCTCTTCCTCCACACGAGATAAGTGGTCCGCAACTTGATTTTCTCTACCCTTGTTGTCTTGAATCTCTAAATCAAACTCTTGCAATAGAAGCACCCACCACATTAACCTTGCCTTTTAATCCTTTTTGATCATTAAGTACCAAACCGCCACATGATCGGTGTGGACAATCACCTTTGTACCCATCAAGTACGGGAGAAACTTCTCCACAGCAAAGACAATAGCAAGGAGCTCTTTTTCGGTCACTGTGTAATTGACGTGGGCATCATTCATGGTCTTACTAACATAGTATATAGGATGGAAGATTTTGTTGATACGTTGCCCCAAAACTGCTCCAACTGCCACATCACTTGCATCACACATGAGCTCAAAAGGCAAGCTCCAATCCGGTGCGGTGGTAGTAGGAGTAGTGGTCAATTTGAACTTGAGCAATTCGAATTCTTTCATACACTCCTCGTTGAAATGGAACTTGGCATCCTTCTCCAAAAGTTTACACAAGGGGTTCACCACTTTGGAAAAGTCCTTGATGAATCGGCGATAGAACCCCGCATGACCCAAGAAGCTCCTGACTCCCTTCACGAATGTAGGGGGTGGGAGTTTAGAGATCACCTCTATTTTGGCCTTGTCGTCCTCAATACCATGCTTTGAAATTTTGTGGTCGAGGACTCTGCCTTCTTCGACCATGAAGTGACATTTCTCCCAATTCAAAACCAAGTTCGTCTCCTCACATCTTGCCAAGACCTTATTCAAGTTGTTTAAGAAATCATTAAAGGAATTCCCAACCACAGAGAAATAATCCATGAAGACCTCAAGAAAAATCCTCCACCATGTCGTTGAAGATGGCTATCGTATACTGTTGAAAAGTCACCGGTGCATTGCATACCCCAAATGGCATCCGCGAGAATGGAAAAGTACCATAGGGACAAGTGAAAGTAGTCTTCTCTTGGTCTTTCGGAGCAATAAGAATTTGATTGTAGCTAAAATATCCATCAAGAATATAATAGAAAGCTCGCCCGACCAACCTATCAGGAATTTTATCAAGAAATGGAAGTGGGAAATGATCTTTCCTTGTGACTTTGGTGAGCTTGTGATAGTCCATGCACACTCTCCACCCGGTCACCGTTATTTTAGGAATCAACTCATTATAGTCATTGGTGACCATAGTCATGCCCCCTTTCTTTGGGACACATTGCACCGGAGAGGTCCACAAGCTATCAGAAATGGGGTAAACAAACCCGACATCCAACCACTTTATGATCTCCTTTTTCACCATCTCTTGCATTGCTTCATTTAGTTTTTTTTTATGTTCAACAGAGGGTTTGGCATCCTCCTCCAAAATAATCTTATGCATGCAAAAGGCGGGGCTTATACCCTGAATATCTG
This sequence comes from Nicotiana otophora, assembly GCA_000715115.1. Lineage (NCBI taxonomy): Eukaryota > Viridiplantae > Streptophyta > Magnoliopsida > Solanales > Solanaceae > Nicotiana > Nicotiana otophora. Next base: position 18,312 of record AWOL01S0059539.1, on the reverse strand, counting down.
CCAATGTTCATCCTATAGCTTTCTTCCTCTTTTGTAGCACCGCCAAAGTAGAGTCTACCTGCACGTTAGTCAAACAAGAGGAAAGAATAACCGGTAAAGTAGAACATGGCCCAAGGAATTCATACCTGATATGTAGAGGCAGTGGCTTTGTTGGAGGAGTCTTCCGGTTCTCAAGATCTAAGGATAATTTCCGAGGCTCATAAGTGTACGACCCCATTCCTTGCAATGCATTTACACATCCCACATATCCATCCTTCTCATCATTATCATGATTAAGCAATACGGACTCTAAAGTATCATCAACATTTATCATGGCACTAGCATCATTAATAATCACCTCGGTCACTAAGTCCGCAAACGAACAAACTTTATTGCTATTTGGTTGCCTCATAGATTTGCATACATGAAAAACCACCTTTTCATCACCCACCCGGAAGGTGAGCTCACTGGCTTCCACATCAACAAGAGCCTTCCTTGTAGAAAGGAAAGGTCTACCCAAGATAATAGGCACCTCAGAGTCCAGTTCGCAATCAAGAATCACAAAGTCCGCTAGGAGGATGAACTTATCAACACGAACCAACACATCATCAATAATACCCAATGGTCTTTTCATAGTACGATCCGCTATTTGTAACCTCATGGATGTGGGTCTTGGTCGCCCAATTCCAAAAGTTTTAAACACGGAGTAGGGCACCAAGTTGATACTTGCCCCTAGATCATATAGAGCTTTGGCAAAGTCGGCACTTCCACTAGTGCAATGGATTGTGAAAGCGTCAGGATCTTCCCATTTCGGAGCCATTGAGTGCACAATAGCACTCACTTGATGTGTCATCTTGATAGCCTCACAATTCATTGATCTTTTCTTTGTCACCAAATCCTTCATGAACTTTGCATAGCCGGGCATTGTTTCTAACGCATCAACCAAATGCACATTAATTGATAAGCTCTTCATCATGTCAATAAACTTCTTTAATTGGTTCTCGCTATTTTACTTGGCGAGCCTTTGAGGGTATGGAGGAGGAGGCCTTGGCATTGGTGCCTTGGCCTTTGGCACTACCGGTTCTGGTATGTCAATCACGTGTTCCCTAGACGGGTTCACTTCTTCTTGAGTCTCCTCCACATTTTCATCAATATCAATTCTCACTTCTTCATTATCTCGAACCACATTGCTTGGAATTTCATCTTCTTGAATCACTACATCATCATCCACAATTCTTCTTTGGTTTGAGGTTGTTACCTCCCCACATTTTCCACTCCTTGTGGTTACGGCCATGGCATGTCCCGTGTTATTCCCACCCTTCAGGTTCACCACCTTATCACTAGGTAGTTCCCCCTTAGGACGAGTGTTTAAAGCTTGCGAGATTTGCCCTAATTGACCCTCCAAATTGTGGATTGAAGTGTTGTGAGAGGCTAGGTGAGCATCGGAGTCGACAGTTTTCTCCATCATTAGTTTGAACAAATTTTCATTCTGTCCCATCTCATTATTGGAAGAGTTAGAACCATGAGACGGATAAGGAGGCGGGTTATTTGGTTGTTGATACATCGGGGGCCTTTGAAAGCCCCGCCCCCGATTCCCTTGGTTATTGTTCCAACCCCCTTAGTTGTTGCCTCCCCAATTTCCTTGATTATTGCCACCCCAATTGCCTTGGTTGCCTTGATTGTCCCAATTGCCTTGATTATTGTTACTGTTCCAATTACCTTGATTGTTTGTACCACCACTCCAATTGCCTTGGGGGTTTTAATTGTTCCAATTTTCTTGATTTCCGTGAGATCGCCATTGTTGTTGATTCGGGCCTTGAGAGATGTTTCTTTTCCCTTGGTAGTTATTCACATATTTCACTTCTTCCTTTTTCTCATTGTATGATTCGTCTTGGTCAAACCCACTATCATATTGCACAAATTGTTCCACACGGTTTTGCACTTGTTGACCCTTTTGCCTTCGCTTGTTCACCATCATATTTACACCTTCCATTGCATTTACTTGCTTAGGACCTTGAACCTGTTGAAGTTGAGTTTTGGCCAATTGATTCATTATAGTGGTCAACTCGGCAATTGTTTGCCCATGATCATGCAATTCTTTGTGTAGGTGAATTACATTTGGATCACCTTGAGGAACATTTGCTCTACTTTGCCATGCCAAAGAAGTATCTTCCATTTCATCTAAGATTTTACAAGCTTCGGCATATGGTGTTGTCAAGAAATTTCCACCGGCAAGTTGGTTGACCACGCATTGATTGGTAGTATTGATCCCCTTGTAGAAGGTTTGTTGAATCATAGGCTCAATCATGTCATTATTCGGGCACTCTTTCACAATAGTGCGGTACCTCTCCCATATCACATGCGAAGGCTCATTGCATTCTTGTTTGAATGCTAGAATCGCGTCTCTAAGAGTAGCCATATGCCCGGGAGAAAAGAACTTGGCAATGAATTTTTCCGCCAATTCATCCCATGTATGGATAGAATGGTTTGGCAATCTTTATAACCAGTCCAAGGCTTTCCCCCGTAGAGAGAAGGGAAATAGCCTAAACCTTAGAGCATCCTCGGAGACGTTGGTCTGTTTACTCCCCCAGCAAGTGTCCACAAATCCTTTCAAGTGTTTGTACGCATTTTGATTCAGAGCCCTGGTGAAGAATCCCCGTTGCTCAAGCAAATGTGAGCATAACATTTGTGATTTGAAAGTTGCCCGCCTTAATGCGGGGCTGGACTATGGCACTTGCATACCCTTCATTCGGCAACACCCGGTGTGGAGCAACTCTTAGTGGATTTGGGGGTGGAACGGGAATGTTGTCTTGAGGAGATCGGCCTCGTCTATTTGCTTGAAGTTCAAAAGGAACCTCTTCAACTGGTTCATCTTCCATGTCCACATCCCCCAAAGGCATGTTTCTGAGAGTATCATTGTTGAGAGCCATATTTGTACCTACAATGGATTCACAAAAATATTAGTAACCCGGAAGGAAAAGAAGACAAATCACACACAAAACCAAATATATAGCTAAATCCATTTTTAGCTCGCCGGCAACAGCGCCAAAAATTGATGTCTCCCAAATTCACACCACCGATTGGGATTGTGAAGCGGTCGATGCAATTACAATTACCCAACTTTGAGTCGGGGTCGATTCCTCAGAGAGCTTATATTGGATTAGGTATATACTTAGACTAGGTGTATGACGTGCCTAAAATACACTTCCACATACTTGGTTATTTCTTTCTACTTCTAAAGTTTATGCTATTGTTTGTAAATATAAAGCTATAGAACGATATTTTTGGTGTTGTTATTTTTCAAGTTTACAAAAGATCTAGGGCTGTGACTTCCACCTTGGTGGTTACCTAACGGGTTGTGGGCTTAGGGGCATGTTTCATTAGTTGGGGTGTAATATAGAAGTCAATACGCGATTACCCACTCGATACCTCTCGGTAGTTAGAGTGGTTTTGCCCAATTTGGCTTTTTCAAGTCCAAATGGGTAATTCACAAAACCGTTGATATATGCTCAAGTCGGGGTTTACTATATCTAGATTCAGCCCTTTAATTGGGGCTATCAATATCTTGAGTTCACCCCAATTTCTTGTTAGCCAAGTTTTCCTAGACTTAGTCTCTCTTTCTCAAGTAGAGACCAAGTCAATTAGCCATGAATCAATGTTTGCAACTATTAATTCAAAAATTCAAGCAAGAATTAGGCTAAATATCATACACCCAACCTTAAACAAACCCTAAATCAAACACCCATTAGATATCCACACTAGGGTTAGGTCAGAACCCTAGCTAGAGATTTAGCTACTCATAGGAAATATTGAAGAAACTAAGGAAGAAAATAATATTAAACTCATAATAGATTATAAAGGGATGAAAATCCAATGTTAGAATGCTAAACTAATACAAAGTTTCCCAAAGCAGTAAAGGAAAATGGCTAACTACTTTCTAGAGTTTAAACTTGCCCTAAATTTGACAAAGAGATCTATTTATACCCCGCTGAAATTATCGAACAAAATTACCCCTGCGGAGGTTGTGCGGCCACACAATTCTGTTTGTGGTACGCACTTTGAAGTTGGCTTGACAGGATGGACTTTTGCGGCTGCACAATTCTGGGGTGCGGCCGCACTTCTTCAGATTTTGCGGACCGCACATTTTTGGGTGCAGCCGCACTTTTGGACTTGAGCTGGACATGGGAGATTTCTGCGGACCGCATATTTATGAGTGCGGCCGCACAATAATAGTGCGGTCTGCACTTCTTCAGGGACCCAAAACACCATCTCTCTGAACCTCATCTTCTGCGAAGGGAATTTGATAGTGGTTCTTCATAGCCTGCGGCCGCACACAGTATTGTGCGGTCCGCACTTTGCTCTTTTCTGCTTTGTTTTGGTCCTTGTCCAATTTTACTCTTTCTTGAGTTAATTTTTATCTCTTTGGCTCATTTCCTAATATTCCTACAAGAAATCACATTTCATTAGTTCTCGGGAATACCTTTAAGCATTTTTGAGCTAAAACGAAAGTAAAAGAGTGCAAATCAGTGGTAAAAAATCCCGACTTATCAGCGGCGCAGGCTGATGTTGGACCATCTTTGACTGATGAGGAGAAGAAGAGGTTAGAGCGATTTCAGAGGCTTTGTCCTCGCTAGTTCAGTGGAGGAGAGTTGGAGGATACTCAGGATTTTCTTGATCAGTGTCATTGGATTCTTTGCACAACAAGTCTTGTGGACTCCAACGGAGTTGACATTACTACTTCTAGTTGACAAAGCTCAACCTACAAGTAGTGGCAGACTTATGAGTCGGGCAGACCAGTTGGCGCAGCACAACTTAGATGGCATCAGTTCTCAGTTCTTTTTATAGAGAAGTTTGTTCTACAGACTCACATAGAGGAGTTGCGTAGGCAGTTTGAGCATTTATGCCAGAAGGACATGACTTGTAAATCCCCAAAGATTGTTTCCCTAGAATAATTCTGTTCTTGTACAAGATTTAAGCTGGAAACAAGGATGTTCAAATACTAGAAAATATGTATAACTACAACATTTTATGTTTAGGAGGTGGTAGGGACATTTATAATAGGAAAAGAGTAGTTTAGAACAAAAAACAAATGTCCAAGGTAATAACACAATTACATTCGCAAGAGACCTGATTTCAAACTAATATATTTCCCAATCTATAATGAATTATAGGGTGAACTACCTATAAACGTTAAGGTCTTGAAGTCTAGTTTCTAACACTTCAAACCGTTCATCATTTTGATATTCCTATAAAACATTATAGGTATTTTATTGAATATTGTCTTGTCAGAAAAATAGGCTACATTTTTGGCTGCCCATGGGTGCGGCGAGCGCGAGTCAGAACGCAAAAACCAGAAATAATTTTATGTGGGCTTCATGGGTAGCGCTGGGCACGGACTGTGCAACGAAGGCGTGAAGTTCAAATAAAAGGGACAGGGTGAGAGAAAATAGCCTCATTCTTTAAAGATTAAACCTCCCCTCTCATCCTTAGGTAATCCAAGGGTTCTTATACTACCTAAGGTGAGTTTTCAATGCGATTAATGCTAGAATAATACTTCCAAACATCAATTCTAACAATATTCCATCTTAAAATCGCTAGATTCTCAACAAGAACTTAAGAAGAAGGTCTTTTCACTAACCTAGGGTTTCGCGATTCAAAGTAAGTTTCGTAACCACTTTCAACCACGATTATTAGAAGGTTTACGGTTCATATTTGTTCCTATAAACTACTATTTAGAAAAAAGATACTTAGATTAATGATGAACCCTAGAAGGAGAGAAAAATAAAACCTAGGATTTCTAAATTTTCTAAATCTTGGAACTTCTAGTATTGATTCATGATGTAATTATGTATAGATTGATTTGAGAAGTTGAAACTTTTGGATAGAATCAACGAGGGTGCTCAAAGGAAGAACTAAGGTGAGTAGAGACAATGCTTTTACTAAGGTTGTCTTCTCACAAAGGTCATGCCATAAGTATTTGTTGGACTGTATAGGACGTTAATGTGGGTTCTGAATAAAACGAGTAGACTCACATTATCCATTAGAATTGTAAAAAAAGATCTTAGATGATTATAATGGTTAATAACTCAAGAATAGTATTTTGTTCCGTAAATCATGTCTCATGCATTTATGACTTTAATATATTTCTTTAATGTATAAATTATTGAAATTTCTTTTACGTGATTTTATGGAACTATTTTGATGTGAACTTTGAAGATATATCATTGTTTTAAATTCTGTGATACAAGAATCACTTAGAAGAATATTTTGGAGTTTCCTTAGATCTCTCAGAAGAGTTCATAATTTTTAGTTGGTTTATGTTACTCAAAAACTACTCGTGCCAGAGTAGGAGATTAGTATATCGTTGGTTCGGAACTATAATAGAAGTTCCCTGGTAAGTCACAAGAACGCGAGCATGCTAGTACCTTGAACTGTGAGGCACCACATGAATAGGGTTCGAGCGATCGGGCTGGGGTCGTCCACCATACCGATCATATGGTGACATTTTTCAGAATAAGAATCAGAAAAATGTGAGAATCAACGAAACTCCCCAAAAAAGAAAATAAAAGAAAAGAAAAGAAAAGGAAATACTTTAGAAAATTTACAAGGATTTTTTCGAGAAAGTCTATATATTTATTTATTTGGATTTTGTAGTTTTTCTAGAAATGAAGAGATGAAAAGAAAGGGAATTTTTATGAATGACAACAAGAAGAACTTTATAATAGATATATGAGTTGTTCGTTTTAACTCTTCATCGGAAGCTTTTAGATATTTCTTTTATAATGCATACATACTTCTTTTTGAATCTCGTTCCAACTTTAGAGAGAGGATTGCTTTACTTACTGAGTACGCGGTGGTGTAATGACGTTTAAATATTTTCTTTTTTTAAACTACATTGGAATATGTCAATGTAGGTACATGATTTACAGACGAGCACGCTATGAGTTAAGACATTCTCTCATCCTAGCAGACACTTGGTGGGCTGTGATTCCAGCCATAAAGTTCGTTGTTTGATTTCAGTTCTTAATTTCTGGTGTCATTTTTTTTTATTTGAGGATTAGCCGGTGAACCATGTCCCGAGCAATCCACCCAGACTCTATAAAGGCTTCATAGATATTATAGAGACATATACATTTTATTTGGTTTTGTAAGACACCAAATGTTAAGGCTTTGATTATGCATAATGCTTTAAGACTAAATTTTGCAGACTTAAAGAAAGATGTTTTCTCTTGGTTTGATGCTGACCTTCCTAGTAGAATAAAAAGAATAGGTAAGAAGGTTCGCTCGATCAAGTTAAGGCACTGGGTGCTGGTTACAACGTGGTTAGAAATCGGGTCGTGACAAGCTTAGTATCAGAGCAACAAATTTAGAGAGTGCTAGGGGTCGATGAAGCCGTGTCGGTAGAGTCTTGTTTATCATTGTGAGGTTCTCATATCTATAAACAAGGAATTACAGAAATTTAAGAAAAACTTCTCATTCTTTTCACTCTAGACCGTGCTATAGAGCGTGACTTTTAGTATTTTGATAATACCTTAGCTTTCAAATTTGTAGAAATGGCTCGTACTCACGATTCAACAGATAACACTCCCACCCCAGCTACTATTCTATATCCTATTCCAACCGATGTGAATGTTGCTGCACCAAATAAGAAGAAGGGGGGCCAACTAAGGCACCCCAAGTTTCCTAGACTAAAAAGGGTGTGTGGGCTGGACAAGTGCCTCTAGCTGAGCGAGAGGAGAAGGTTCAGGGAATTGAACAAAATGTTCAGAGTCAAGCACAACCACCACCCCCGACTGTAGACACAACACAAGTCACCATGCCACTGAAGATGGGAGCGGCTTTTGGTGCAATAAAAGGCACAATGGAAATGTTTACCACTTTCATGGCCAGTCAAGGACAGGGAGGGGGCGCTTCTCCTCCCCGGGCAGGCGGACGGAGGGCTCCATCTTCATTTTTATGCAGCGAGTTCGTAAAGCTGAACCCTCTAGATGTTTGTGGAACTAAGCCTGAGTAGGACCCATTAGACTAGTTAGAGCGTGTTCAGAAAACACTTCGAATGATAAAAGTGACAGGCACTGACGCCGTAGAGTTTGCATCTTACCAACTCAAAGATGTTGCTTATACATGGTTTATTTTATGGGAGGAAGGTAGATGAAGAAGCCCCTCCTCTTACTTGGAAGGAATTCACCAAGGCATTCATAGCAAACTTTATTCCAGAAGAGGACCGAGAATCCCGGGCCACTAGATTCGAGCAGCTCAGATATGGGACTATCAGTATGTAGGAGTACTATATGAAGTTCATCAAATTGGCTAAATACACTCCTTACATGATATCTACAGAAAAGGCAAAACTTTGCAGGTTCATACTCGGTCTGGGAGAGCATGTTCAGGATATTACTAAAGTTGCAGTTGTAAGTATGGAACACTCTTCTTCAGTCTTGGGCTAGCTGGTTACTACAAAAAATTTATGGAATACTTTTTTGCACTACAGTGCCATTGACTAAGTTGACCCAGAAAGATGCCAAATTTCACTGGTCTAATGCCTGTGAGCAAAATTTTCAAACATTAAAGAAGAGGCTGACTACGGCACCAGTCTTAGCCTTATTATCAGCCTCAGGCGGCTACACAGTATATTGTGATGCTTTTAGAGTTTGACTCGGTTGTGTCTTAATGTAGAACGGGAAGGTCATTGCTTATGAATCGAGACAATTGAAAAACCATGAGAAGAATTACCCTACCCATGATTTGAAACTTGCAGCAGTTGTGTTTGCCTTGAAGATATTATGACATTACCTTTATGCTGAGCATTGTGAAGTATTCACATATTATAACAGCCTCCAATATATTTATAAGCAAAAAGAGTTGAATATGAGGCAAATGAGGTGGTTGGAGTTATTGAAGAACTATGACATAATACCTTATACCACCCCGGGAAGGCTAGTGTAGTAGTTGATGCTCTTAGCCCTAAGTCTATGGGTATTTTAGCACATTTACGAGTAGAGGAGAGGACATTGGTAGGAGAAGTGCAAAAAGTTTCCAACAATGAGGGAATCAGACTTGATGAGACTAAAGAAGGTAACTTGACTGTGTTTCATAAGGTTCAATCATCCTTGATGGTTGAGATAAAAGAGCAACTGTGTGAGGATCCAAACACAAAATCAATCAAAGATGGGGTGCTAAAGAAGAAATTTTATAATTTCACACTTGGGGACATTGATGGTGTCCTAAGAATTAATGGAAGATTATGTGTCCCAGATGTTGGTGGATTTCAAGAGCGAGTTATGAGTGAGCAGCATAGCTCTGATAATTCTATCCATCTAGGGTCAACCAAAATGTACAAAGACCTGAGAGAAATTAATTGGTGGAAGCGGCTGAAAGCATATACCGCCAATCATGTGGCTAAATGCATAAACTGCCAAAAAGTCAAAGTCGAACAACAAAGGCCTGGTGGCCTAGCTCAAAATATTAAAATTCTTGAATGGAAGTGGGAGATGATCAATATGGATTTTGTGATTGGGTTGCCCCTCACCCTCCGTAAGCGTAACTATGTGTGGGTGATTGTAGTCAGGCTTACCAAGTTAGCCCACTTCCTGCCAATAAAGACTACATACATAGTTGAATAGTATGCTGAGTTGTACATTAAAGAGACTATACGATTGCATGACTCTCCAGTTTCTATCATTTTCGATAGGAGCGTAGTTCTCGGTAAGGTTTTGTAGTATTTTCAAATAGATTGGGAATAAAGGTGAATTTGAGTCCCACTATCCATTCCCAAACTGATGGACAAGCAGAGAGAACCATTCAGACCCTTGAAGATAGGCTGTGGGCTTGCGCAATTGACTTTAGTGGAAATTGGGATGAACATCTACCCTTAATAGAGTTTGCATATAATAATAGTTATCAAGTGAGTATTGGCATGGCTCCTTATGAAGCGTTATACGGTGTCGTTGTGGATCTCCAATAGGGTGATTTGAACAAATAGAGATACCCTTGATCGGACCAGAATTGGTCCAAAATACTTTGGAAAAAGTTAGAATTATTGAAGAAAGGCTTAAAACGGCTCAAAGTCGACAAAAGTTCTATAAATACAAGAAATGCAGGGATATAGAGTTTAAAGAAGGCGACTATGTGTTCTTAAAAGTGTCGGCCATGAAGGGAGTTATGAGATTTAGGAAGAAGAGGAAGTTGAGTCCTAGATTTTTTGGCCCCTATAGAATCTTGAGTAAGAATGGTAATGTGGCTTATGACCTAGACTTGTGGCGAAATTAATAGGTGTTCATCTAGTATTCCATGTATCTATATTAAGGCGGTTCCTATATGACGAAGCTCAAGCTATCCCCCAGTGAGATCTTGACTTATGAGGAGGTGCCCATCGAAATTCTTGATAAACACGTTCGGAGAGGTACGTAAACTTTTAGAGTATTCAAAGGTTTTCACAGTTGTAAGAGTGCAATTTTTATCATAAATATGTTCATTCGACATTCGAGGACGAATGTCATATAAGGGGTGGTGAATGTAAAGCCCCAAAGATTTTTGCCCCAAAATAATTCTGTTCTTGTACAAGCTTCAAGTTGGACACAAGGATGTTCAAATACCAGAAATGATATATAACAACTATATTTTACATTTAGGAGGTGGTGAGGTCATTTATAGGAGGGAAAATGTAGTTTGGATAAAATAGAAATGTCCAAGGTAAGAACACAATTAAAGTCGCAAGTCACCTGATTTCAATCTAGTATATCTTCCAATCTATAACGAATTATGGGGTGAACTACTTGTAAAAGTAAATCCCTTGAAGTCTAGTTTCTAACACTTTAAATCGTTCATCATTTTGATATTCCAATAAAACGTTATAGGCGTTTTACTGAAAATTGTCCTGTCAGAAAAATAGGCCGCATTTTTTAGCGCCAAGGGATGCACCGGTCGTGAGTCAGAATGCCTAAAATAGAAATAATTTTAGCAATGTAGGAAGACATGGTGGTAAAAAAATCAGTAAAGAAGTTATTGCTAAGAAAGTTGAATGTTCTAAGGAAACTCAGAAAGGGAGAAAATGTTGTGAAAGTGAAGAAGTAAAAATGATGAGTAGCAGAGAAGTTATAGACGACAAAAATCATAGTCATGATTACCTCAAAAATCGATAAAAATACTTGTTGAATCACGAGGAAACACGTGCTCGGACTAGTAAATGCGAGGAGACGTATGTCCCTTCAAGTATCAGAGACCATTCAGGAACTTTCCCGCCAAGAAACGATTTCTCATCTACTTCCTGATAACACTAAGTTGCATCACTGGAAAGTAGGAGGACTATCTATATGGGGTAAAATTGGTTGATAACAAGTGGTTAAATAGCGAGATGACACGTGAAACCGAGGACAGGCTAAAGATGAATCAACAAATAGCTGGCACCAGGTACGAAGGGTGTAACTAGTACGGGATGGATCCCGAAGGGAACATAGTCGATAATAGAGATTCAAAGATTTGACATCGGATAGCATTTAATGAGCAGCCGTTACAGAGAATATTTGCATTCAAAGCCAGCCGTTATGTACCCATTAATGACGTTTTTATTCTCATTCAAGATGAGCTTGATTTTAGGATCTTGTTCCCCTAATTAGAGGCTATAAATAGCAAAATTGGCAACCATTGTAGGACATAAACTATTCTGCACACAAAGGCTTTAATCTACTATTTTACATTCAATCCAAACAGTTTTATCATCGGTTTTACTTTTGCTCTCGGAAAGACCGAATTCAGAATCAGGCTTATTATCTCCTTTATTTCAGTCTTTAATATTATTTTTCCTATTTCGTTATCATCTTTGGATCGAATCGATGCGCTTTTCTATAAACCACACTACAAATTCAAGTATATCATTTTACGGGTAAACACTTACCTTTATTCGATGCATTTAAGTGTAATGGATTTATATTTTCCCACAGGGAATCAAATTTAGACAACAACAACAACAACAACAACAACAACCCAGTCTAATCCCACTAGTGGGGTCTGGGGAGGGTAGTGTGTACGCAGACCTTACCCCTACCCTGAGGTAGAGAGGCTGTTTTCAAATGACCCTCGGCATCCTTCCCTCCAAGAACTCCCCACCTTGCTCTTGGGGTGACTCGAACTCACAACCTCTTGGTTGGAAGTGGAGGGTGCTTACCATCAGAGCAACCCACCT
>AWOL01S0059538.1:0-10260 GCA_000715115.1 Nicotiana otophora | reverse complement strand
GGGATGGACTGGGCTCCGGCCTGCTCGGTGCCTGGGTTTGGATATGCAATTGAGCTATTGCTATATGTTGAGCTTGCAACATTTCGAAAATCATACGCAAGCTGATTTTGTTTTCCTCAACGTTTTGGGTATTTCGAGCTGCAGATCGAGTTCCACCATGAATGTTATTTTCAGGGTCGGAACGTTGGTTTGCTTCGATGGCCACATGTGAATTTACGTCTATTGGCACTTTGACCCGAGCTCCAACGACATCGACGAGTGGCCTTTCATCCCCGGGCGTCAAGTTGTTGTTCCCATCTTGAAGGCCAGCTTCGTTGTCGATAAGTAGGGCCATTAATTGAGAATTCGTTGTTTTCAGCCCGAATCAAAAATACTTCCAAGGTAAAGCGTAAAATAGTGTGTTTTACAGAGATTCGTACCAAATGCCCACTATTATCCTTAGCCCCACGGTGGGCACCAAACTGTTTACCCGAAAAATAGATAGAGTTGAATTTATACGTAGTTTTAAGGATACGTGGTATAGCTTGGTACAAATTGAAAAAGTAAGTAGAGAAATATCGAATATTGGTTGTAAAAAAGAATGAAATACAAACCAAATTGCGTGGAGAATAATTTATAAATGAGCAAGATAAATCAATGTCCGAAGCCCAACAACGAATGACCTATGAACAAGATGAACCAATGTACAAAGCTCAAAAAAGAATAATCTTTACTATATGTGTAAATCTCAATAATTTCTGAATATGAGAGTTGTATTGATGTCTCAATGTTGAATGCCCCCCTTACAGAAATGGTAGCCACTCTTTATATAGTGGAGGGATTCTACTTTGGATATAATTAAAAATACATAGTGGGGATCGCATGGTAGATTAGTCAATTAATTTTTTTTTAATTCCCGCCGAGATTCTCTCCCTTGGTGTCGCTACAACGACTCTTTGTTTCTTAGCTCGATCTTGGTCTATCTTGGAACTTGGTCGATCTCTGGATCTCGAACTCGATATTGACTCGAGCTCGATACTATGTTGAGCTCGACATCGACTGATCTAGATCTCGAGTTTGATAACACCACTTCGCATCACAGTTCGATTTGAACTCGAGCTCGATATTGACTTCGAGCTCGGTATTGATCGGCTTTGAGCTCGATATCCTGGCTTCAGATCTCATCTTAATATTATGATGACAACCCTCGGTTCATTATTTTCCAATCTCGACTAATTACTCGAAGGGCAAACTTGGTTTTGACCGTATACAGATAGTTCCCTCATTTCTCGAAAATAATGTGGCGAGAAACGATATGATTTTCCAACGATATGACTAGATATACACTGACGTTTGCATCGAGCCCGACCATGACGTATATGATAAATATCCCATCGGTTCAGTTATCAAAGCATTAAATGTGCGTCAGACGATGGTCGACCACTGCTGATATTGAACCACCATTGTGTAGCCTATAAATAGCCCATCCCTTCACCATTTTAAACTTTTACTTCCAACTTTTCTTATTCTAATCTTCGTAATTCTTCGCCTTCTCCAAAATTATCTATTTCCAGGTTCTGAAAATTTCATAGTTTGTTCTTCACCAAACACCAAAATATTTTGATTTTCCATCTTCTTTATTCTTTGAAAATTCAGATGGCTAAGATATCTAAATCTGTTCCCCAAAAAGTGGTTGCTTCCTCATCTCGGCTGGCCGGTGAGAAACCGGTGGTGGAGTCGCGCCTTGAAGAACTCGTTCCTGGGGGATATGTTATTGATTCTGATTTTAAAGTTGATAAACCCTCTTCGGTTGTCGGTCGATGCGAGCCGGTATCAAGATATATATGCTCGATACCAGCAAGTTTCCTTGATGTGGTGAAAAAATATTATAATTGGGTAAACAAAGAGGTCGTGATACTGACATCGGAGGAATCGATCACTACCCACGTGGAAGGGTACCTGAGTGTTTACACTTATCCTTTCACGTTGGGTCCTCTCGATCTTGTCATCATCGATTTCAAGAAATATCAGGTGACCCTCGGCCAAATTAATCTTTCTTTCTGGAGGATCGTGATCTTAATCCACTTTTTTTTGAGTAAAATCGATGGGCTCCCCTTTACCCTCGACCACCTTATCAGATTATACAGCCCTCGACTTTACCGATGCAGGCTGATAAAGCTTCAATGTCGTGCCACTAAGATGTTCACATCGAGCATAGATGAATATAGGGATCGGGGCTGGATGGGTCGGTTTGTTCGGGTGAAGACCTCGGACCTGATCCCGGCTGAGAGCATGCCATTTCCTGAGAAATGGAATACGAAACATAAGTACGATCTTGTTTTAAAATTCTGTTTGTCTTACTTCTCATCCTTTCTTATCAGTGTCTTTCTCGATACAGTCGTCGCTTGGATGCCGGGTGCGATTCCCCACCTCGAGAACTGGGTTACAAACCTGGTCTCGATGTCAACATTTGTCGAGCGCTCATGGCGTGATTTGTCGAAGGGTCGATGGGAAGCTCGTACTCATGGTAAGCTTTCATCTTGGTCTATCGATTCATTTGTCGTTCAAGGTGACACGTTTATTCGAAGCATGACCTTATTTATCTTTTTCCTTCGCAGGTCTCGGAAAAGATGCGGTCATGAGGCCCCCTTCTGGTGATGAAGAGTTTTACCTCCTGCCTCGAAGATGTTGAACGAAAACAAGAGAAAAAGGACCTCGGACCCCGAGGGTCAAAAACCAAAGAAGAGGGAAGTCCGTAAGCCCAAGGGAACCACAATCCCATTGACTATGGATTCGGTCCTGCGTCTAAGGGACGAAGAAGAAGAACAAAAAGGTAACTCTGGGCTAGTGGCCCGTGCACAGACAGTCACCGATATTTATAAAGCTCATGGTCCGGTCAAGGAGAAAACATCAAGCCAAGCTCTTAAGCAAAGGGGGACCTAGGATATTTTACCTCGGGGCAAAGAATCTGCCAAAGAGACGATTGACGACGATGCAGGGACCGAGTTTGAGGTTCCCCGAGATGGAGGCAGCACCTCGAAAGACATAATCGGGGCAATAGAGATTGGAGATTCCCCTTCTTTTCCCAATCTATGATACATGATGCCCAAGCCGTGGAGGTTTATCATGGGGAGGGAGCCCATGGAGAGGAGGATCCTTTCCATGGTTATTTTGTTGGAGTAGAAGATGCTACCGGTCCGAGCGATTTGGAGGCTTCGAAGAAGAGCTCGGACAAGGCGGGAATTCCTCGTATATTCAACGAAGCTAAGCAGGCCCTAAATCGGGTAAGCATTTTCTCTTTGTCAACTTTCATACTTGTATTTTTCTTCTTTTTGTATAACTCTTTTTTTTATTTTTTGTAGGCTTCTGCACTCTATCACGAGGCGTTTTTCCGATCTCGGGGGGAGCTAAGTCGGCCCGAAGCCGAAATTCAAGAGCTTACTGAGGAGAGAGATACCTTCAAGCTTCTCGGTGAGCAGATGGAAGGAGAAGCAAAAGGACTTCGAACCGAGCTAGAAGCAGCTCGGAAAGAATAAGTCGACTTGTCCGAGCAGGTAAAGAGAATCTTTGAAGTTAATGGCACTGATTTGGGTGTGATGGCTAATAGTTCGGTCCCGCAGGTTCATCAAAAGCTTGATATGATAGGGCATCTTCGTGCCGAAGTGGACACAGTGAAAGCGGGTGCCGGGAAGTGGAAAGAACATGGACCGCCTTGCTGCTGAAAGGGAGACTGCCTGGGCTCAACTGGCCTCGGTCGAGGCCCAACTCCGGAGCTCGAAAGAGAGAGCCTTGGTGCAAGCCAAGAATATCGAGGAGTTCCAATCTCGGTTGAGCTTAGTGACCTATGATCAAGAAAGACTGGCCTCGAAACTGGCAGCAGCCAAATCGGAGGCCGAAATAGCCATGGCTAATGTTGATGCCATGGTGGCTGTTTACCGGTCCGATGCTAAAACCGCTTAGGTTCGAGAAAAAGAGGTTGTCGAGGCTGCTCAAGCTCGAGCAAATTGGGTTGCTGAGCATGCTAAATGCCAATCTCGGAGGGAGACTCTAGAGGAGATCCACGTGTGTGGCTTTGATCTCACAGCCGAGATTGAGAATGCAAAAGAGCCCGAAGCCGAAGCCAGAGTGTTAGCCTTTCCCGATGATGATAATACCGGGAGTATGAGCGGTTCTAAGAGCGGAGGAGGCTTCAAGGGTGAAGATACTGCTCCTGGAGAGAACTAAGTCCTTTTAGTATTTTTCTTCTTCCTTTTAAGACCATTTTGGTCCTTTTATAGAAAAACTTGATCGGGCCATGGTGGCCTTGTAAATGTTATATATAAGATTTTCTTTCTTTTACGTCTTCTGATTCTTTTGCCTTTCTTGTTGATTTATACAAAGGCCAAAAAGTGCCTTAGCACGGGATAATTGCTTGAAGGTCCGAGTGAATGTTCGAACTCGACCTTCTCTTATAGGTAGTCCCCGAGTGAATGTTCGAACTCGAACTGGGATAACTTTTAGACTTGATGAGTGGAGTTCAAGTGAAATGATTTGCTCGAATTCGAACTAAGGTAGCCCTTAGGCTTTTTGATCGAGTGAGCGTTTGCTCGAGCTTGAATTAATGTAGCCTTTAGGATTTATGGTCGAGTGAGGGTAATTTCTCGAACTCGAATTAATATTAGCCCTTAGACTTAATAGTCGAGTGAGCGTTTGCTCAAACTAAGAGTAGACCTTAGGCTTAATGGTCGAGTGAGTGTGATTTCGAACTCGAACTAAGGTAGCCCCTAGGCTTTATGATCGAGTGAGCGTTTGCTCGAGCTCGAATTAATGTAGCCCTTAGGCTTTATGGTCGAGTGAGTGTTTGCTCGAACTCGCATTAAGAGTAGCCATTAGCCTCGATAGTCGAGTGAGCGTTTGCTCGAACTCGAAGTAATGTAGCCTTTAGGCTTTGTTATCGAGTGAGTGTTTGCTCGAACTCGCATTAAGAGTAGCCCTTAGGCTCGATAGTCAAGTGAGCGTTTGCTCGAACTCGAAGTAATGTAGCCCTTAGGCTTAATGGTCGAGTAAGTATGATTTCGAACTCGAACTAAGGTAGCCCCTAGAATTTATGATCGAGAGAGCGTTTGCTCGAGCTCAAATTAATGTAGCCCTTAGGCTTTATGGTCGAGTGAGTGTTTGCTCGAACTCGCATTAAGAGTGGCCCTTAGGCTCGATAGTCGAGTGAGCATTTGCTCGAACTCGAAGTAATGTAGCCCTTAGGCTTTGTTATCGAGTGAGTGTTTACTCGAACTCGCATTAAGAGTATCCCTTAGGCTCGATAGTCAAGTGAGCGTTTGCTCGAACTCATGTAGCCCTTAGGATTAATGGTCGAGTGAGAGTGATTTTGAAGTCGAACTAAGGTATCCCCTAGGCTTTATGATCGAGTGAGCATTTGCTCGAGCTCGAATTAATGTAGCCCTTAGGCTTTATGGTCGAGTGAGTGTTTGATCGAACTCGTATTAAGAGTAGCCCTTAGGATCGATAGTCAAGTGAGCGTTTGCTCGAACTCAAAGTATTGTGGCTTGACCTCGTTGATTTTTCAGTTGGCAGTCCCCGATTTATGGGGTAATATTTCAAACTCCGGTCATGGTCGGCCTTTAAGCCTGTTTGAACATGAAGTCGAAAGATCTTTCTGAGATATGAGATATCGGTAAAGAAGCAATTTCTCTTTACAAGTCATTATACATGTGTTCATGTTTTGTGTCAGGGCTTGAGCAAACTATGCGGGCATGGTTCGTTTGACCATTTGGCCCTTACACCTTTTCCTATCGAGACCCTGTTTGACATGAGGTGACTTTCTTGCATCGAATTTGATTTATTCGAGGGCAATGCCCCCCGTTTTTGAGGTTGATTGTAAAGAGGCCTCGGATACTGTTGAATTGTTCTAAGTTAGCACGATCAATGGTTGACTCATTAAAACCCTTTCCAAAAAACCCATTTGGGACAAAACCGGTCTAAGGAAAAAAGAGTGCAACGCGTGCTTTCAAGCCTAAAGGCTTCGAGTTGAATAATCTGTCCTTGTTTCTGGTCGAACACCTGCAAGGATTAGTTTCGAAATATAAATGATCATGGGAGGGTCGTACCTCAGCATTAGTATCGTTTTAGGTGCGCCACATTCCAATTGCTTGGTTGTTGTTTGCCATTTATCACACTGAGCTTGTAGGATCCTTTTCCGGTGATTTCGAGAACTTGATATGATCCTTCCCAGTTCGTACCTAGTTTAACTTCATTCGGATTTCGGGTGTTGAGGGTGACTTTCCTTAGCACCAAGTCCTCGATTTTAAAATGTTGAAGATTGATTCTTCAATTATAGTACCTTTCGATCCGCTGGTTTTGGGCGGCCAATCGGACGAGAGCGGCTTCTCATTTTTCATTCAATAATTCAAGGCTCGTATTCATGTTCTCATTATTCGACTCATTTGTTGCATATCGAAACCTGATGATTGGTTCTCCGACCTCAACCAGGATGAGAGCTTTGGCGCCATAAACCAATGAGAATGGTGTTGCTACGGTACTGGATTTCGATGTTGTGCGGTATGCCCACAGGACCTTGGGTAGTATTTCTCTCCATTTTCCTTTAGCGTCGGTTAAGCTTTTCTTAAGATTTTGGATGATGGTTTTGTTGGTCGATTCGGCTTGTCTGTTCCCACTGGGATGATAAGGTGTTGATAGGATCCTTTTGATTTTGTGATCTTCGAGAAATTTTGTTACTTTGCTGCCGATGAATTGCTTTCCATTATCACATACAATCTCGGATGGCATCCCGAATCGACATATGATGTGGTCCCAAACGAAGTCTATCACTTCATTTTCTCTGACTTTTTCGAAAGCCTGTGCTTCAACCCATTTAGAGAAATAATCAGTCATAAACAAAATAAACTAAGCCTTACCTTGGGCCGATGGGAGGGGGGCAACGATGTCCATTCCCCATTTCATGAAAGGCCATGGAGATAGGACCGAGTGAAGAAGTTCCCCGGGTTGATGAATCATGGGCGCATACCTTTGGCACTTGTCGCATTTTCGAACGAACTCCCTAGCATCCTTGTCCATATCGATCCAATAATATCCTGCTCTGATTACTTTGTGGACCAATAAATCGACACCAGAATGATTTCCACATGTGCCCTCGTGAATCTCACGCAGGATGTAATAGGTATCTCCCGATCCCAAACATATTGCCAATGGTCCATCGAACGTCCTCCTAAATAATGTTCGGTCTTTGGACAGGGCGAATCGTGCTGCTTTTTTGCGCAAAGCCCTCGATTCCTTTGGATCTGATGGAATCTTCTCGTTCTTGAAGTACTCTATATATTTGTTTCTCCAATCCCAGGTTAGACTTGTGGAGTTTATTTCGGCGTGTCCTTCTTCGATCACCGATCTTATGAATTGTACGACAGTCCCCGAATTGAGTTTGTCATCTTCGACCGATGAACCTAATCTTGCAAGAGCATCGGCCTCGTTGTTTTGCTCTCGAGGTACATGTTGCAAAATCCATTCCTTAAATCGATGTAGAGTCACCTGTAATTTATCCAAGTGCCTCTGCATTGGATCTTCTCGGACTTCAAAAGTCCCGTTAACTTGATTTACCATGAGGAGGGAATCACATTTAGCTTCCACAACCTCGGTTCCCAAGCTTCTAGCTAGCTCGAAACCTGCAATCACAGCCTCATACTCGGCCTCATTGTTAGTCAATTTTATAGTTCTGATAGATTGTCTAACTATATTACTTGTGGGTGATTTTAGAACGATGCCCAGTCCGGACTCCTTTGCGTTCGAGGCGTCGTCCGTAAAGAGGGTCCAGACTCCCAAAGAGGTACCCGATTTTATCAATAATTCCTTTTCAATCTCGGGTACGAAGGCCAGTGTAACGTCAGTCATGAAGTCCGCTAAGTTTTGGGATTTGATAGCGGTTCGGGGTCGATACTCGATGTCATACCCGCCGATTTCTATGGCCCATTTGGCCAATCGACCTGAAAGCTCGGGTTTGTGCAAAATATTTCAAAGAGGATAAGTTGTTACAACATGTATTAGATGGCACTAGAAATATGGTTTAAGTTTCCTAGAGGTGCTTATTAAAGCAAGTGCTAATTATTTTAAGTGTGGATATCTAGTTTCGGCTTGGCCTAACGTTTGACCGACATAATAAATAGGGAATTGCGTACCTCGTTCTTCTCTAATCAGGACTCCACTTACCACTATCTCCGAGATAGCTAAATACAGATAAAGTTATTCGTCTACCTTTGGGGTATGAAGCAACAGCGGGCTCGATAAATACCGTTTTAGTTCATCCAAAGCCTGTTAACATTCTGGAGTCCATGCAAAATTGCTTTTTTTTCTTAAGCAGAGAGAACGATCGGTGGCTCCTATCTGAGGATCTCGAAATAAATCATCCCAGGGCAACTATCCGTCCCGTTAGCCTCTGTACGACCTTTATATTATCAACCATTGTGATGTCCTCAATAGCTTTGATTTTATCGGGGTTAATCTTGATTCCTCGATTGGACACCATGAAACCAAGAAACTTGCCCGACCCAACCCCGAATGCACATTTTTCGGGGCTGAGTTTCATATTGTACTCCCTCAGTATGTCGAAAGTTTCCTGCAAATGCTTTAAATGGTCCTCTACTCGCAGGGATTTAACTAACATGTCATCAATATAAACTTCCATTGATTTTTCTATTTGCCTTTCGAACATTCGGTTTACTAGGCGTTGATAAGTTGCACCAGTATTTTTTAGACCGAATGGGATCACAATATTACAGTAGGTACCGTACTTAGTGATAAATGATATCTTTTCCTGATCCTCCGTGTTCATCTGTATTTCGTTGTACCCGGAATAGGCATCGAGAAAACTGAGAGTCTCGTGGCCAGCCGTGGCATCGATCATACGATTGATATTAGGTAAAGGAAAAGAATCCTTAGGGAATGCTTTATTCATGTCTTTATAATCTATACACATCTTAAGTTTGTTCCCCTTTTTTGGGATTACCACCACATTTGCTAAACATTCGGGGTATTTTACTTCCCGAATGGACCCTATTTTAAGAAGTTTGGTTACCTCGTCTTTAATGAAGGCATGTTTGACCTCGGACTGGAGCCTTCTTTTTTGTTTTACTGGATGGAATTTTGGGTCCATGCTTAGTTTGTGAGTGGTGATTCCCGATGGGATCCCTGTCATGTCAAGATGGGACCAAGCGAAACAATTTATGTTAGCTATAAGAAATTGAATGAGTTTTTTCCTGAGCTCGGGGTCTAACCCCGTACCCAGGTATATCTTTCATTTGAGCATATGTTTGATTAGCATGATGTTTTCCAGTTCTTCGACCGTTGATTGGGTAGCGTCAGAATCATCGGGGACTACGAAGGATCGATGGACCCCATGTTTATCATCTTCGTCAGTCTTCTGATTCTCTAGCTGGGTCGAGACTGACGTATGTGATTGCTATTTGGTATCTCGTTCCCCCTTCGAATCCCATCCTTTTTTTGATGATAGTGAAGACATCGAAATTACTTCATCAACGACAAACATTTTTTTTGGGGTCGGTTGCTCTACGTAGACCGTTTTGACTCCCTCTGATGTTGGGCATTTCAGGACCTGGTGGAGGGTCGAGGGTACAACTCTCATATTGTGGATCCACGGTCTTCCAAAAAGGGCGTAATACCTTATGTCTCCTTAGATTACGTGAAACTTTGTTTCTTGGATGGTTCTGGACACGTTTATTGGCAGAATTATCTCGCCCTTAGTAGTTTCACATGCCATATTGAATCCGTTTAGAACCAGGGTTGCGGGCACGACCTGGTCCTGTAGACCGAGCTGCTCTACGACCTTCGATCTAATAATGTTGGCCGAACTACCTGGATCAATTAACACACGCTTAACTTGAGTTTTATTCATAAGTACAAATATTACCAGTGCATCGTTGTGGGGTTGTATGACTCCTTCTGCGTCTTTATCATTAAAGGACAATGTGCCTATGGGTGCGTAATCATGAGTCCGAGATCGCTTCTCTCTTACAATCGACATCTTAGTGCGCTTAAGCACCGACCCCTAGGGGATATCGATCCCTCCGATGATCATGTGGATGATGTGTTGTGGCTTTTCTTGTTCGTTTTGTCTAGTGAATTCTCTATTTTTGAAATGGTTTTTGGCTCGGTCGCTTAAGAACTCTCTAAGGTGCCCTTAATTGAATAATCGGGCTACCTCATCTCTCAGTTGCCTGCAATCTTCCATTCTGTTGCCATGAGTGCCATGATATTCACACA
>AWOL01S0059537.1:0-28695 GCA_000715115.1 Nicotiana otophora | reverse complement strand
TCCGGCTCCGGGAGGCCCTACCCATTGGGAAGGCGTGGACTATTATAACATAGGAAAATAGGGGAATCGGGTGGAATTCTAGTTTTGTGGCCGAAAAATACAAAAAGATGAGGAACGATCATGGTGGGGAGGTGACTATGGTTCCTTAGGTCCTATTTAATGGCCCAAAAAAAATTTAGGTGATCCGAGTCCGGGGGCCNTATGGGAATCGGGTGGAATTCTAGTTTTTTGGCCAACAAACGCAAAATATGAGGAACGATCCTGGCGGGGCGGTGACTATGGTTTCTTAGGTCATATTTGATGGTCCGAAAAAAATTTAGGCGATATGGGTCCGGGGGTCCCAGGACCACTTTGAAGGCGTGGGTTATAGCACCCTAAAATATGGGAATCGGGCGGAATTCTAATTTTTTGGCCGAAAAATGCCAAAAGTGAGGAACAATCATGGCGGGGCGGTGACTATGGTTCCTTAGGTCGTAATTAATGGCCCGAAAAATTTTTAGACGTTTCGAGTCCAGGGGGCCGGCCCACTTGGAAGATGTGGGCTATAGCACACGCAAATATAGGAATCGGACGGAATTCTAGTTTTTTTGCTGAAAAACGCTAACTAGGAACGTTCATGGTGGGGCGGTGACTATGGTTCCTTAGGTCGTATTTGATGGCCCAGAAAAATTTTAGGCGATCCGGCTCCGGGAGGCCCTACCCATTGGGAAGGCGTGGACTATTATAACATAGGAAAATAGGGGAATCGGGTGGAATTCTAGTTTTGTGGCCGAAAAATACAAAAAGATGAGGAACGATCATGGTGGGGAGGTGACTATGGTTCCTTAGGTCCTATTTAATGGCCCAAAAAAAATTTAGGTGATCCGAGTCCGGGGGCCCCAGCCCACTCGGAAGGCGTGGGCTATAGCACATGAAAATATGGGAATCAGGCAGAATTCTAGTTTTTTTGCCAAAAAACGCAAAATATGAGGAATGATCATGGCGGGGCGGTGACTATGGTTTCTTAGGTCGTATTTGATGACCCGTAAAAAATTTAGGCGATCCGGCTCCGGGGGCCCTACCAATTGGGAAGGCGTGGGCTATTATAGCACACGAAAATATGGGAATCGGGCGAAATTCTAGTTTTCTGGCCGAAAACTGCAAACCATGAGGAACGATCATGGCGGGGCGGTGACTATTGTTCCTTCGGTCGTATTTGATGGCCCGGAAAAATTTTAGGCTATCCGATTCCAGGAGGCCCGGCCCACTCGGAAGGCGTGGGCAATAGCACACGAAAATATGGGAATCGGGCGGAATTCTAGTTTTTTGGCTGTAAAATGCAAAACATGAGGACCGATCAGGGCGGGGCGGTGACTATGGTTCCTTAGGTCATATTTGATGGCCCGGAAAAATTTTAAGCAATCGGGGTCTGGGGGTCCCGGGACCACTTGGAAGGCGTGGGCTATAACATACAAAAATATGGAAATCGGGCGGAATTCTAGGTTGTTTGCCATAAAATGCAAAAACAAGAGGAACGGTCATGTTAGGGCAGTGACTATGGTACATTAGGTCGTATTTGATGGCCCGGAAAAAATTTAGACGATCCGGCTCCGGGGGGCCTACCCATTGGGAAGGCCTGGGCTATTATAGCACACAAACATATGGTAATCGAGCGGAATTCTAGTCTTTTGGCCGAAAAACGCAAACAAATAAGGAACGATCATGGCGGGGCAGTGACTATGGTTCCTTAGGTCGTATTTGTTGCCCCGGAAAATTTTTAGGCGATCGGGGTCCGGGGTTACCGGGACCACTTGGAAGGCGTAGGTATAGCACACGAAAACATGGAAATCGGGCGAAATTCTAATTTTTTGGCCGGAAAATGCAAAACATGAGGAACGATCATGGCAGGGAGGTGACTATGGTTCCTTAGGTCTTATGTGATTGCCCGAAAACATTTAGGTGATACGAGTCCTGGGGGCCTGGCCCACTCGGAAGGCATGAGCTATAGCACACGAAAATATGGGAATCGGGCGGAATTATAGGTTTTTGGACGCAAAACGCAAAAAATGAGGAACGATCATGGCGGGGCGGTGACTATGGTTCCTTAGGTCTTATGTGATTGCCCGAAAACATTTAGGTGATACGAGTCCTGGGGGCCTGGCCCACTCGGAAGGCATGAGCTATAGCACACGAAAATATGGGAATCGGGCGGAATTATAGGTTTTTGGACGCAAAACGCAAAAAATGAGGAACGATCATGGCGGGGCGGTGACTATGGTTCCTTAGGTCTTATGTGATTGCCCGAAAACATTTAGGTGATACGAGTCCTGGGGGCCTGGCCCACTCGGAAGGCATGAGCTATAGCACACGAAAATATGGGAATCGGGCGGAATTATAGGTTTTTGGACGCAAAACGCAAAAAATGAGGAACGATCATGGCGGGGCGGTGACTATGGTTCCTTAGGTCGTATTTGATGGCGCGGAAAAATTTTCGGCGATCGGGGTCCGGGGGGCCTGGGACCACTCGAAAGGCGTGGGCCGCACATAAAAATATAGGAATCGCGCGGAATTCTAGTTTTTTAGCCGAAAAATGCAAAACATGAGGAACGATAATGGCGGGTAAGTGACTACGGTTCCTTAGGTTGTATTTGATGCCCCGGAAAAATTTTAGGCGATCGGGGTCCGGGGTTCCCGGGACCACTTGAAAGGCGTGTGCTATTGCACACGAAAATATGGGAATCGGGCGGAATTCTAGTTTTTTTGCCGAAAACCGCAATAGGTGAGGAACGATCATGGCGGGGCAGTGACTATGGTTCCTTAGTTCGTATTTAATGGCCCGGAAAAAGATTAGGCAATCACGGGGAATTATAGTTTTTTGGCCGAAAAACACAAAAACTTAGGAATGATCATGGCGGGGCGGTTACCATGGTTCCTTGGGTCGTATTTGATAGCCCGAAAATATTTTAGGCGATCGGGGTACCGGGACCACTTGGAAGGCGAAACACATGAAAATATGGGAATCGGGCGGAATTCTAGTTTTTTGGCCGAAAAATGCAAAACATGAGGAACGATCAAGGCGGGGCGGTGACTATGGTTCATTCGGTCGTATTTGATGGCCTGGAAAAATTTTAGGCGATCCGAGTCCGGGAGGCCCGGCCCACTCGGAAGGCGTGGGCAATAGCACACGAAAATATGAGAATCGGGCGGAATTCCAGTTTTTTGGCTGTAAAATGCAAAGAATGAGGACCGATCATAGCGGGGCGTGACTATGGTTCCTTAGGTCGTATTTGATGGCATGGAAATATTTTAGGCAATCGGGGTCTGGGGGTCCCAAGACTACTTGGAAGGGGTGGGCTAGAGCATACAAACATATGGGAATCGGGCAGAATTCTTGGTTTTTTGCCGTACAACGCACAAAAACGAGGAATGGTCATGTCAAGGCGGTGACTATGGTTCTTTAGGTCATATTTGATGGCCCGAAAAAATTTTAGTCGATCCGAGTCCGGGAGGACCGGCCCACTCGGAAGGCGTGGGTAATAGCACACGCAAATATGGGAATCATGCGGAATTCTAGTTTTTTGTAGTAAAATGCAAAACATGAGGAACGATCATGGTGGGGCGGTGACTCTGGTTCCTTAGGTCGTATTTGATGGGCCGGAAATATTTTTGGCGATCGGGGTCCGGGAGTCCCGGGTCCACTTGGAAGGCGTGGGCTATAGCACACGAAAATATGGGAATCAGGCGGAATTCTAGTTTTTTGGCCGTAAAATGCAAAAAATGAGGAAAGGTCATGGCGGGGCGGTGACTATGGTTCCTTAGGTCGTTTTGGATAACACGTAAAAATTTTAGGCGATCCGGCTCCGGGGGGCCCTACCCATTGGGAAGGCGTGGGCTATTATAGCACACGAAAATATGGGAATCTGGCGGAATTCTAGTGTTTTGGCCGAAAAATGCAACAAATGAGGAACGATCATGGCGGGGAGGTGACTATGGTTCCTTAGGTCTTATTTGATAGCCTGAAAAAAATTTAGGTGATCCGAGTTCGGGGGCCCGGCCCACTCGGAAAGTGTAGCACACGAAAATATGGGAATCGGGTGGAATTCTAGTTTTTTGGCGAAAAAATGCAAAATATGAGGAACACTCCTGTCGGGGCGGTGACTATGGTTTCTTAGGTCATATTTGATGGCCCGAAAAAATTTTAGGCGATATGGGTCCGGGGGTCCCAGGATCACTTTGAAGGCGTGGGTTATAGCACCCTAAAATATGGGAATCGGGCGGAATTCTAATTTTTTGGCCGAAGAACGCCAAAAGTGAGGAACGATCATGGCTGGGCGGTGACTATGGTTCCTTAGGTCGTAATTAATGTCCCGAAAAAATTTTAGACGTTCCGAGTCCAGGAGGCCCGGCCCACTTGGAAGATGTGGGCTATAGCACACGAAAATATAGGAATCGGACGGAATTCAAGTTTTTTCGCTGAAAAACGCAAACTAGGAACGTTTATGGCGGGGCGGTGACTATGGTTCCTTAGGTCGTATTTGATGGCCTAGAAAAATTTTAGGCGATCCGGCTCCGGGGGACCCTACCCATTGGGAAGGCGTGGACTATTATAGCATACGAAAATAGGGGAATTTGGCGGAATTCTAGTGTTTTGGCCGAAAAATACAAAAAAATGAGGAACGATCATGGTGGGGAGGTGACTATGGTTCCTTAGGTCCTATTGAATGGCCCGAAAAAAATTTAGGTGATCCGAGTCCGGGGGGCCCAGCCCACTCGGAAGGCATGGGCTATAGCACATGAAAATATGGGAATCAGGCAGAATTCTAGTTTTTTGGCCAAAAAACGCAAAATATGAGGAACAATCATGGCGGGGCGGTAACAATGGTTTCTTAGGTCGTATTTGATGACCCGTAAAAAATTTAGGCGATCCGGCTCCGGGGGCCCTACCCATTGGGAAGGCGTGGGCTATTATAGCACACGAAAATATGGAATCTGGCGGAATTCTAGTGTTTTGGCCGAAAACTGCAAAACATGAGGAACGATCATGGTGAGGAGGTGACTATGGTTCCTTAGGTCTTATTGGATGGCCCAAAAAACATTTAGGTGATCCGTGTCCGGGGGGCCCGGTCCACTCGGAAAGCGTGGGCTATAGCACACGAAAATATAGGAATCGGGCAAAATTCTAGTGTTTTGGCCAAAAAACGTAAAAAATGAGGAACTATCATGGCCGGACAGTGACTATGATTCCTTAGGTCATATTGGATGGCCTGTAAAAATTTTAGGCGATCGGGGTCCGGGGGTCCCGAGACAACTTGGGGAGCGTGGGCTATTAGCACACGAAAATATTGGAATCGGACGGAATTCTAGTTTTTTTTGCTGAAAAACGCAAACAACTAGGAACGTTCATGGCGGGGCGGTGAGTATGGTTCCTTAAGTCGTATTTGATGGCCCGGAAAAATTTTAGGCGATCCGGCTCCGGGGGGCCCTACCCATTAGGAAGGCGTGGGCTATTATAGCATACGCAAATATGGGAATCGGGTAGAATTCTAGTTTTTTGGGCGAAACATGCAGAATATGAGGAACGATCATGGAGGGGAGGTGACTATGGTTCCTTAGGTCTTATTTGATGGCCCGAAAAAAATTTAGGTGATCCGAGTCCGGGAGGCCCAGCCCACTCGGAAGGCGTGGGCTATTATAGCATACGCAAATATGGGAATCGGGTAGAATTCTAGTTTTTTGGGCGAAACATGCAGAATATGAGGAACGATCATGGAGGGGAGGTGACTATGGTTCCTTAGGTCTTATTTGATGGCCCGAAAAAAATTTAGGTGATCCGAGTCCGGGAGGCCCAGCCCACTCGGAAGGCGTGGGCTATAGCACACGAAAATATGGGAATCGGGGAGAATTCTAGTTTTTTGGCAAAAAAACACAAAATATGAGGAACGATCATGGCGGAGCGGTGACTATGGTTTCTTAGGTTGTATTGGATGACCCGTAAAAAGTTTAGGCGATCCGGCTCCGGTGGGCCCTACCCATTGAGAAGGCGTGAGCTATTATAGCACACGAAAATATGATAATCTGGCGAAATTCTAGTTTTTTGGCCGAAAAATACAAAAAATAAGGAACGATCATGGCGGGGAGTTGACTATGGTTCCTTAGGTTTTATTTGATTGCCCGAAAAAAATTTAGGTGATCCGAGTCCGGGGGGCATGGCCCACTCGGAAAGCGTGGGCTATAGCACACGAAAATATAGGAATCGGGCGGAATTCTAGTTTTTTGGCCAAAAAATGCAAAATATGAGGAACGATCATGGCGGGGCGGTGACTATGGTTTCTTAGGTCATATTTGATGGCCCGAAAAAATTTTAGGCGACACTTTGAAGGCGTGGGGCTATAGCACACGAAAATATGGGAATCGGGCGGGATTCTAATTGTTTGGCCAGAAAATGCAACAAGTGAGGAACGATCATAGCGGGGCGGTGACTATGGTTCCTTAGGTCATATGTAATGGCCCGTACAAATTTTAGACGTTCCGAGTCCAGGGGGCCCGGCCCACTCGGAAGATGTGGGCTATAGCACACGAAAATATGGGAATCAGATGGAATTCTAGTTTTTTCGCTGAAAATCGCAAACAACTAGGAATGTTCATGGCGGTGCGGTGACTATGGTACCTTAGGTCGTATTTGATGGCCCAAAAAATTTTTAGGCGATCCGGCTCCGGGGGGCCCTACCCATTGGGAAGGTGTGGGTTATTATAGCATACGAAAATATGGGAATCGGGCGGAATTCTAGTTTTTTGGCCGAAAATTGCAAACAATGAGGAACAATCATGGAGGGGAGGTGACTATTGTTCCTTAGGTCCTGTTTAATGGCCCGAAAAATATTTAGGTGATCTGAGTCCGGGGGGCCCAGCCCATTCGGAAGGCGGGGGCTATAGCACACGAAAATATGAGAATCGGGCTGAATTCTAGTGTTTTGGCCAAAAAATGCAAAATATGAGGAACGATCATGGCGGGGCGGTGACTATGGTTTCTTAGGTCATATTTGATGGCCCGGAAAAGTTTTAGGCGATTTGGGTCCGGGAGTCCCAGGACCACTTTGAAGGCATGGGATGGGCTATAGCACACGCAAACATGGGAATCGGGCGGAATTCTAATATTTTTGCCGAAAAACGCAAAACGTGAGGAACGATCATGGCGGAGCGGTGACTATGGTGACTTAGGTCGTATTTAATGGCCTGGAAAAATTTTAGACGTTCCGAGTCCAGTGGGCCCGTCCCACTCGGAAGATGTGGGCTATAGCACAGGAAAATATGGGAATCAGACGGAATTGTAGTTTTTTCGCTGAAAACGCAAACAACTAGGAACGTTCATACCGGGGCGGTGACTATGGTTCCTTAGGTCTTATTTGATGGCCAAAAAAAATTGTAGGCGATCCGGCTCCGGGGGGCCCTACCCATTGGAAAGGCGTGGGCTATTATAGTATACGAAAATATGGAAATCGGGCGGAATTCTAGTTTTTTGGCCGAAAAATGCAAAAACTGAGGAACAATCGAGATGACTATGGTTACTTAGGTCCTATTTGATGGCCCAAAAAAAATTTAGGTGATCCGAGTCCGGGGGGGCCCAGCCCACTCGGAAGGCGTGGGCTATAGCACATGAAAATATGGGAATCGGGCTGAATTCTAGTTTTTTGGCCAAAAAACGCAAAATATGAGGAACGATCATGGCGGGGCGGTGACTTTGGTTTCTTAGGTCATATTTGATGGCCCGGAAAAATTTTAGGCGATCTGGGTCAGGGGGTCCCAGGACCACTTTGAAGGCGTGGGCTATAGCACACGAAAATATGGGAATCGGGCGAAATTCTAATTATTTTGCCGACAAATGCAAAACGTGAGGAACGATCATGGCGGGGCAGTGACTATGGTTCCTTAGGTCGTATTTAATGGCCTGGAAAACTTTTAGACATTCCGAGTCCAGGGGGCCTGGCCCACTCGGAAGATGTGGGCTATAGCACACGAAAATATGGGAATCGGACGGAATTCTAGTTTTTTCGCTGAAAAACGCAAGCAACTAGGAACGTTCATGGCGGGGCGGTGACTATGGTTCCTTAGGTCGTATTTGATGGCCCAAAAAAATTTTAGGCGATCCGGCTCCGGGGGGGCCCTACTCATTGGGAAGGTGTGGGTTATTATAGCATACGAAAATATGGGAATCGGGCGGAATTTTAGTTTTTTGGCCGAAAAATGCAAAAAATGAGGAACAATCATGGCGGGGAGGTGACTATGGTTCCTTAAGTCCTATTTTATGGCCCGAAAAAAATTTAGGTGATCCGAGTCCGGGGGGCCTAGCCCACTCGGAAGGCGTGGGCTATAGCACACGAAAATATGAAAATCGGGCTGAATTCTAGTTCTTTGGCCAATAAACGCAAAATATGAGGAACGCTCATGGCGGGGCGGTGACTATGGTTTCTTAGGTCATATTTGATGGCCCGAAAATATTTAGGCGATCTGGGTCCGGGGGTCCCAGGACCACTTTGAAGGCATGGGCTATAGCACACGAAAATATGGGAATCGGGCGGAATTCTAATATTTTTGCCGAAAAATGCAAAAAGTGAGGAACGATCATGGCGGAGCGGTGACTATGGTGACTTAGGTCGTATTTAATTGCCTGGAAAAATTTTAGACGTTCCGAGTCCAGGGGGCCCGGCCCACTCGGAAGATGTGGGCTATAGCACACGAAAATATGGGAATCGGACGGAATTCTAGTTTTTTTGCTGAAAAACGCAAACAACTAGGAACGTTCATACCGGGGCGGTGACTATGGTTCCTTAGGTATTATTTGATGGCCAAGAAAAATTTTAGGCGATCCGGCTCCGGGGGGCCCTACCCATTGGAAAGGCGTGGGCTATTATAGCATACGAAAATATGGGAATCGGACGGAATTCTAGTTTTTTTGCTGAAAAACGCAAACAACTAGGAACGTTCATACCGGGGCGGTGACTATGGTTCCTTAGGTATTATTTGATGGCCAAGAAAAATTTTAGGCGATCCGGCTCCGGGGGGCCCTACCCATTGGAAAGGCGTGGGCTATTATAGCATACGAAAATATGGGAATCGGACGGAATTCTAGTTTTTTTGCTGAAAAACGCAAACAACTAGGAACGTTCATACCGGGGCGGTGACTATGGTTCCTTAGGTATTATTTGATGGCCAAGAAAAATTTTAGGCGATCCGGCTCCGGGGGGCCCTACCCATTGGAAAGGCGTGGGCTATTATAGCATACGAAAATATGGGAATCGGGCGGAATTCTAGTTTTTTGGCCGAAAAATGCAAAACATGAGGAACAATCATGGCGTGGAGATGACTATGGTTACTTAGGTCCTATTTGATCGCCCAAAAAAAATTTAGGTGATCCAAGTCCGGGGGGCCCAGCCTACTCGGAAGGCGTGGGCTATAGCACACGAAAATATGGGAATCCGGCTGAATTCTAGTTTTTTGGCCAAACAACGCAAAATATGAGGAACGATCATGGAGGGGCGGTGACTATGGTTTCTTAGGTCATATGTGATGGCCCGAAAGCATTTTAGGCGATCTGGGTCAGGGGGTCCCAGAACCACTTTGAAGGCGTGGGCTATAGCACACGAAAATATGGGAATCGGGCGAAATTCTAATTATTTGGCCGAAAAATGCATAACGTGAGGAACGATCATGGCGGGGCGGTGACTATGGTTCCTTAGGTTGTATTCAATGGCCTGGAAAACTTTTAGACGTTCCGAGTCCAGGGGGCCCGGCCCACTCGGAAGATGTGGGCTATAGCACACGAAAATATGGGAATCAGACGGAATTCTAGTATTTTCGCTGAACAACGCAAGCAACTAGGAACGTTCATGGCGGGGCGGTGACTATGGTTCCTTAGGTCGTATTTGATTGCCCAAAAAAATTTTAGGCGATCCGGCTCCGGGGGGCCCTACCCATTGGGAAGGTGTGGGTTATTATAGCATACGAAAATATGGGAATCGGGCGGAATTTTAGTTTTTTGGCCGAAAGATGCAAAACTGAGGAACAATCATGGCGGGGAGGTGACTATGGTTCCTTAGGTCCTATTTTATGGACCGAAAAAAATTTAGGTGATCCGAGTCCGGGGGGCCCAGCCCACTCGGAAGGCATGGGCTATAGCACACAAAAATACGAGAATCGGGCTGAATTCTAGTTTTTTAGCCAAAAAACGCAAAATATGAGGAACGATCATGGCGGGGCGGTGACTATGGTTTCGTAGGTCATATCTGATGGCCCGGAAAAATTTTAGGCGATCTGGGTCCGGGGGTCCCAGGACCACTTTGAAGGCATGGGCTATAGCACACAAAAATACGAGAATCGGGCTGAATTCTAGTTTTTTAGCCAAAAAACGCAAAATATGAGGAACGATCATGGCGGGGCGGTGACTATGGTTTCGTAGGTCATATCTGATGGCCCGGAAAAATTTTAGGCGATCTGGGTCCGGGGGTCCCAGGACCACTTTGAAGGCATGGGCTATAGCACACAAAAATACGAGAATCGGGCTGAATTCTAGTTTTTTAGCCAAAAAACGCAAAATATGAGGAACGATCATGGCGGGGCGGTGACTATGGTTTCGTAGGTCATATCTGATGGCCCGGAAAAATTTTAGGCGATCTGGGTCCGGGGGTCCCAGGACCACTTTGAAGGCATGGGCTATAGCACACAAAAATACGAGAATCGGGCTGAATTCTAGTTTTTTAGCCAAAAAACGCAAAATATGAGGAACGATCATGGCGGGGCGGTGACTATGGTTTCGTAGGTCATATCTGATGGCCCGGAAAAATTTTAGGCGATCTGGGTCCGGGGGTCCCAGGACCACTTTGAAGGCATGGGCTATAGCACACAAAAATACGAGAATCGGGCTGAATTCTAGTTTTTTAGCCAAAAAACGCAAAATATGAGGAACGATCATGGCGGGGCGGTGACTATGGTTTCGTAGGTCATATCTGATGGCCCGGAAAAATTTTAGGCGATCTGGGTCCGGGGGTCCCAGGACCACTTTGAAGGCATGGGCTATAGCACACAAAAATACGAGAATCGGGCTGAATTCTAGTTTTTTAGCCAAAAAACGCAAAATATGAGGAACGATCATGGCGGGGCGGTGACTATGGTTTCGTAGGTCATATCTGATGGCCCGGAAAAATTTTAGGCGATCTGGGTCCGGGGGTCCCAGGACCACTTTGAAGGCATGGGCTATAGCACACAAAAATACGAGAATCGGGCTGAATTCTAGTTTTTTAGCCAAAAAACGCAAAATATGAGGAACGATCATGGCGGGGCGGTGACTATGGTTTCGTAGGTCATATCTGATGGCCCGGAAAAATTTTAGGCGATCTGGGTCCGGGGGTCCCAGGACCACTTTGAAGGCATGGGCTATAGCACACAAAAATACGAGAATCGGGCTGAATTCTAGTTTTTTAGCCAAAAAACGCAAAATATGAGGAACGATCATGGCGGGGCGGTGACTATGGTTTCGTAGGTCATATCTGATGGCCCGGAAAAATTTTAGGCGATCTGGGTCCGGGGGTCCCAGGACCACTTTGAAGGCATGGGCTATAGCACACGAAAATATGGGAATTGGGCGGAATTCTAATATTTTTGCAGAAAAACGCAAAAAGTGAGGAACGATCATGGCGGAGCGGTGACTATGGTGACTTAGGTCGTATTTAATGGCCTGGAATAATTTTAGACGTTCCGAGTCCAGGGGGCCCGGCCCACTCGGACGATGTGGGCTATAGCACACGAAAATATGGGAATCGGACGGAATTCTAGTTTTTTCGCTGAAAAATGCAAACAACTAGGAACGTTCATACCGGGGCGGTGACTATGGTTCCTTAGGTCGTATTTGATGGCCAAGAAAAATTGTAGGCGATCCGGCTCCGGAGGGCCCTACCCATTGGAAAGGCGTGGGCTATTATAGCATACGAAAATATGGGAATCGGGCGGAATTCTAGTTTTTTGGCCGAACAATGCAAAAAATGAGGAACAATCATGGCGTGGAGATGACTATGGTTCCTTAGGTCGTATTTGATGGCCAAGAAAAATTGTAGGCGATCCGGCTCCGGAGGGCCCTACCCATTGGAAAGGCGTGGGCTATTATAGCATACGAAAATATGGGAATCGGGCGGAATTCTAGTTTTTTGGCCGAACAATGCAAAAAATGAGGAACAATCATGGCGTGGAGATGACTATGGTTCCTTAGGTCCTATTGGATGGCCCAGAAAAATTGTAGGTGATCCGGCTCCGGGGGGCTCTACCCATTGGGAAGGCGTGGGCTATTATAGCATACGAAAATATAGGAATCGGGCGCAATTCTAGTTTTTTTGTCCGAAAAATGCAAAACATGAGGAATGCTCATGGCGGGGAGGTGACTATGGTTCCTTAGGTCTTATGTGATGGCCCGAAAAAAATTTAGGTGATCCGAGTCCTGTGGGCCCAGCCCACTCGGAAGGCGTGGGCTATAGCACACGAAAATATGAGAATCGGGCGGAACTCTAGTTGTTTTGCCGAAAAACGCAAAATATGAGGAACGATCTTGGCGGGGCGGTGAATATGGTTTCTTAGGTCATATTTGATGGCCCGGAAAAATGTTAGGCGATCAGGGTAGGGGGTCCCGGGACCACTTTGAAGGCGTGGGCTATTGCACACGAAAATATGGGAATAGGGCGGAATTCTAATTTATTGGCGGAAAAATACAAAAAGTGAGGAACGATCATGGCAGGGGCGGTCACTATGCTTCCTTAGGTGTTGTTTAATGGCCCGAAAAAATTTTAGACGTTCCGAGTTCGGGGGCCCGGCACAATCGAAAGGTGTGGGCTATAGCGCACGAAAATATGGGAATCGGGCGGAATTCTAGTTTTTTTGCTGAAAAGCGCAAACAACTAGGAATGTTCATGGCGGGGCGGTGACTATGGTTCCTTAGGTCGTATTTAATGGCACGAAAAAATTTTAGGCGATCCGGATCCGGGGGGCCCTACCCATTGGGAAGGCGTGGGCTATTTTAGCAAACGAAAATATGGGAATCGGGCGGAACTTTAGTTTTTTTGCCGAAAAATGCAAGAAATGAGGAAAGATCATGGCGGGAGGTGACTATGGTTACTTAGGTCTTATTTGATGGCCCGAAAAAAATTTAGGTGATCCGAGTCCGGGGGACCCAGCCCACTCGGAAGGCGTGGGTTATAGCACACGAAAATATGGGAATCGTGCGGAATTATAGTTTTTTTGCCGAAAAAAGAAAAATATGAGGAACGATCATGGCGGGGCGGTGACTATGATTTCCTAGGTCATATTGGATGGCCCGGAAAAATTTTAGGCCATCGCGGTACGGGGTCCCGGTACCACTTTGAAGGCGTGGGCTATTGCACACGAAAATATGGGAATCAGGCGGAATTCTAATTTTTTGGCCGACAAACGCAAAACGTGAGGAACGATCATGGCAGGGCAGTGACTATGCTTCCTTAGGTCGTATTTAATGGCCCGGAAAAATTTTAGACATTCCGAATCCGGGGGGCCCGGCACAATCGAAAGGTGTGGGCTATAGAACAAGAAAATATGGGAATCGGGCGGAATTCTAGTTTTTTCGCTGAAAAGGGCAAACAACTGGGAACGTTCATGGCAGGGCAGTGACTATGGTTCCTTAGGTCGTATTTGATAACCCGAAAAAAATTTAGGCGATCCGGCTCCGGGGGGCCCTACCCATTGGGAAGGTGTGGGCTATGATACCATACGAAAATATGGGAATCGGGCGGAATTTTATTTTTTTTGCCGAAAAAAGCAAAAACTGAGGAAAGGTCATGGTAACGCGGTGACTATGGTTACTTAGGTCTTATTTGATGACCCGAAAAAAATTTTGGCGATCCGAGTCCGGGGGGCCCAGCCCACTCGGAAGGCGTGGGCTATAGAATACGAAAATATGGGAATCGTGCGGAATTATAGTTTTTTTGCCGAAAAAAGTAAAATATGAGGAACCATCATGGCGGGGCGGTGACTATGATTTCTTAGGTCATATTTGATGGCCCGAAAATTTTTTAGGCGATCGGGGTACGGGGTCTCGGGACCACTTTGAAGGCGTGGGCTATAGCACACGAA
The DNA here is from genome assembly GCA_000715115.1 of Nicotiana otophora. Taxonomy (NCBI): domain Eukaryota; kingdom Viridiplantae; phylum Streptophyta; class Magnoliopsida; order Solanales; family Solanaceae; genus Nicotiana; species Nicotiana otophora. The sequence continues at coordinate 14,574 of AWOL01S0059537.1, read as the reverse complement.
AATATGGGAATCGGGCGGAATTCTAGTTTTTTCACTGATAAGAACAAACAACTAGGAACGTTCATGGCGGGGTGGTGACTATGGTTCCTTAGGTCGTATTTGATGGCCCGGAAAACTTTTAGGCGATCTGGCGGAATTCTAGTTTTTTGGCTGAAAAACGTAAAATATGAGGAACGATCATGGCAGGGAGGTGACTATGGTTTCTTAGGTCATATTTAATGGCACTAAACAATTTTAGGCGATCGGGCTCCGGGGGTCCCGGGACCACTTTGATGGCGTGGGCTATAGCACACAAAAATATGGGAATCGGGCGGAATTCTAATTTTTTTGCCTAAAATTGCTAAAGATAAGGAACGATCATGGCGGGGCGGTGACTATGCTTCCTTAGGTCGTATTTAATGGCCCGGAAAAATTTTAGACGTTCCGAGTCCGGGGGGCCCGGCACACTCGGAAGGTGTGGGTTATAGCACACGAAAATATGGGAATCGGGCGGAATTCTAGTTTTTTCGCTGCAAAGTGCAAACAACTAGGAACGTTCATGGCGGGGCGGTGACTATGGCTCCTTAGGTCATATTTGATGGCCCGGAAAAATCTTAGGCGATCCGGCTCCGGGGGGCCCTACCCATTGGGAAGGCGTGGGCTATTATAGCATACGCAAATATGGGAATCGGGCAGAATTCTAATTTGTTTGCCGAAAAATGCAAAAAATGAGGAACGATCATGGAGGGGAGGTGACTATGGTTACTTAGGTCTTATGTGATGGCCCAAAACAAATTTAGGTAATCCGAGTCTGGGGGGCCCAGCCCACTCGGAATGCGTGGGATATAGCATACGAAAATATAGGAATCAGGCGGAATTCTAGTTTGTTTGCCGAAAAACGCAAAATATGAGGAACGATCATGGCGGGGCGGTGACTATGGTTTCTTAGGTCATATTTGATGGCCCGGAAAAAGTTTAGACGATCGGGGTCCGGGGGTCCCGGGACCACTTTGTAGGCGTGGACTATAGCATACAAACATATACGAATTGGGCGGAATTTTAATTGTTTTGGCCGAAAAACGCAAAAAGTGAGGAACGTTCATGTCGGGGCGGTGACTATGCTTCCTTAGGTCGTATTTAATGGCCCGGAAAAATTTTAGACGTTCCGAGTCCGGGGGGCCCGGCACACTCGGAAGGTGTGGGTTATAGCACACGAAAATATGGGAATCGGGCGGAATTCTAGTTTTTTCGCTGCAAAGTGCAAACAACTAGGAACGTTCATGGCGGGGCGGTGACTATGGCTCCTTAGGTCATATTTGATGGCCCGGAAAAATCTTAGGCGATCCGGCTCCGGGGGGCCCTACCCATTGGGAAGGCGTGGGCTATTATAGCATACGCAAATATGGGAATCGGGCAGAATTCTAATTTGTTTGCCGAAAAATGCAAAAAATGAGGAACGATCATGGAGGGGAGGTGACTATGGTTACTTAGGTCTTATGTGATGGCCCAAAACAAATTTAGGTAATCCGAGTCTGGGGGGCCCAGCCCACTCGGAATGCGTGGGATATAGCATACGAAAATATAGGAATCAGGCGGAATTCTAGTTTGTTTGCCGAAAAACGCAAAATATGAGGAACGATCATGGCGGGGCGGTGACTATGGTTTCTTAGGTCATATTTGATGGCCCGGAAAAAGTTTAGACGATCGGGGTCCGGGGGTCCCGGGACCACTTTGTAGGCGTGGACTATAGCATACAAACATATACGAATTGGGCGGAATTTTAATTGTTTTGGCCGAAAAACGCAAAAAGTGAGGAACGTTCATGTCGGGGCGGTGACTATGCTTCCTTAGGTCGTATTTAATGGCCCGGAAAAATTTTAAACGTTCCGAGTCTGGGGGGCCCGGCACACTTGGAAGGTGTGGGCTATAGAAAACGAAAATATTAGAATCGGGCGGAATTCAAGTTTTTTCGCTGAAAAGCGCAAACAACTAGGAATGTTCATGGCGGGGCAGTCATTATGGTTCCTTAGGTCGTATTTGATGGTCCGGAAAAATTTTAGTCGATCGGGGTCTGGGGGCCCCGGGATCACTCGGAAGGCGTGGGCTATAGCACACGCAAATATGGGAATCACGCGAAATTCTAGTGTTTTTGCTGAAAAATGGAAAAAATGAGGAATGATCATTGAGGGGCGGTGGCTATGGTTCCTTAGATCGTATTTGATGGCCCGAAAAAATTTTAGGCAATCGGGGTCTGGGGGTCCCGGGACCACTTTAAAGGCGTGGGCTATAGCACACGCAAATATGGAAATCGGGCGGAATTTTAGTTTTTTGGCCGAAAAACGCAATAAGTGAGAACGATCATGGAGGGGCGGTGACTATGGTTCCTTAGGTCTTATTTAATGGCCCGGAAACATTTTAAGCGATATGAGTCCGGGGGCCCCGCCCACTCGGAAGGCATGGACTATAGCACACGAAAAGATGGGAATCACGCGGAATTATTATCTTTTGGCCGAAAAATGCAAACAATGAGGAACGATCATGGCGGGGCTGTTACTATGGTTCCTTTGATTGTATTTGATGGCCCGGAAAAGTTTTAGGCGATCGGAGTCCGGGGGTCCCGGGACCACTAGGAAGGCGTGGGCTATAACACACGAAAATATGGGAATCAGGCGGAATTCTAGTTTTTTGGCCGCAAAAAGCAAAAAATGAGGAATGATCATGGCGGGGCAGTTACTATGGTTCCTTAGGTCGTACTTGATGGCCCGGAAAAATAATAGGCGATCTGGGGTCCAGGTGTCCCGGGACCAATTGGAAGGCGTGGGCTATATCACACGAAAATATGGGAATCAGGCGTAATTCTAATTTTTTGGCCGTAAAATGCAAAATATGAGGAACGATCATGGAGGGGCGGGGATTATGGTTCCTTTGGTCTTATTTAATGGTAGGCGATACGGGGTCCGGGGGTTCCTGGACCACATGGAAGGCATGGGCTATAGCACACGAAAATATGGGAATCGGGCGGAATTCTAGTTTGTTGGCTGAAAAATGCAAAAAATGAGGAATGACCATGGCGAGGAGGTGACTATGGTTCCTTAGGTCATATTGGATGGCCTGGAAAAATTTTAGGCGATCGGGGTCCGGGGGTCCCGGGACCACTTTGAAGGCGTAGGCTATAGCATACGAAAATATGGGAATCGGGCGGAATTCTAGGTTGTTAGTCGTAAAATGCAAAACAATGAGGAACGGTCATGGAAGGGCGGTGACTATGGTTCTTAAGATCTTGTTTGATAACCCGGAAAAATATTAGGCGATCGGGGTTCGGGGGCCCGGGACCACTCGGAAGGCGTGGGCTATAGCACACGAAAATATGGGAATCGCACGAAATTCTTGTTTTCTGACCGAAAAACACAAAATATGAGGAACGATCATGGCAGGGCGGTGACTATGGTTCCTTAGGTCTTATTTGATGTCCCGGAAAAATTTTTGAAGATCGAGGTTCGGGGGCCCCGGTACCACTTGGAAGGCGTGGGGCACACGAAAATATGGGAATCGGGAGAAATTCAAGTTTTTTTGCCGTAAAATGCAAAAAATGAGGAATGGACATGACGGGGCGGTGACTATGGTTCCGTAGGTCGTATATGATGGCCCGAAAAAATTTTAGGCGATCCGGCTCCGTAGGGCCCTACCCATTGGGAAGGCGTGGGCTATAGCACACGCAAATATGGGAATCGCGTGGAATTCAAAGTTTTTGGCCCAAAACACAAAAAGTGAGGAACGCTCATGGCGGGGTGGTGACTATGGTTCCTTAGGTCGTATTCGATGTCCCGAAAATATTTTAGGAGATCGAGGTTCAGGGGTCCCGGGAGCACTTGGAAGGCGTGGGCTCTAGCACACGAAAATATGGGAATCGGGCGGAATTCTAGTTTTTAGGCCGAAAAATGCAAAATATGAGGAACGATTATGGCTGGCGGTGACTATGGTACTTTAGGTCGTATTTGATGGCCCGAAACAATTTTAGGCGTTCCCAGTTCGGGGGGCCCAACCCACTCTATAGCACACGAAAATATGGTAATCGGGCGGAATTCTAGTGTTTTGGCCGAAAAACGCAACAAATGAGTAACTATCATGGCGGGGCAGTGACTATGGTTCCTTACGTTGTATTTGATGGCCTGAAAAAATTTTAGGCGATCGGATTCCGGGGGTCCCGGGACCACTTGGAAGGCGTGGGCAATTAGCACACGAAAATATGGGAATCAGGCGGAATTCTAATCTATTGGCCGAAAAATGCAAAAAATGAGGAACGATCATGGCGGAGAGGTGACTATGGTTCCTTAGGTCTTATTTGATGGCCCGAAAAACATTTAGGTGATCCGAGTCCGGGGGGCCCAACCCACTCGGAAGGCGTGGGCAGTACACTAAAATATGGGAATCGGGCGGAATTCTAGTTTTTTGGCCGAAAAGCGCAAAATATGAGGAACGATCATGGAGGGGATGTGACTACGGTTCCTTAGGTCGTATTTCATGGCCCGGAAATATTTTAGGCAATCGGGGTCCGGGGGTCGCCCGCAACCACTTGGAAGGCGTGGGCTATAGCACACGAAAATATGGGAATCGCGCGGAATTCTAGTTTTGTTGGCCGAAAAACACAAAAAATGAGGAACGATCATGGCGGGGCGGTGACTATGGTTTCTTAGGTCTTCTTTGATGTCCCAGAAAAATATTAGGAGATCGGGGTTCGGGGGTCCCTGGACCACTTGGAAGGCGTGGGCTATAGCACACGACAATAAGAGAATCAGGCGGAATTCTAGTTTTTTGGCCATAAACCGCAATAATGAGGAACGATCATGGAGGGGTGGTGACTATGGTTCCTTATGTCGTATTTGATGGCGCAAAATTTTTTTAGGCGATCCGGCTCCGTGGGGCCCTACCCATTGGGAAGGTGTGGGCTATAGCACACGAAAATTTGGGAATCGAGCGGAATTCTAGTTATTTTGCCGAAAAACACAAAAAATGAGGAACGATCATGGCGGGGCAGTAACTAAGGTTCCTTAGGTCGTATTAGATATCCCGAAAAAATTTTAGGAGATCGGGGTTCGGGGGTCCTGGGACCACTTGGAAGGCGTGGGCTCTAGCACACGAAAATATGGGAATCTCGCGGAATTCTAGTATTTAGGCCAAAATATGAGGAACGATTATGGCGGGGCGGTGACTATGGTTCTTTAGGTCGTATTCGATGGCCCGAAAATATTTTAGGCGTTCCCAGTCTGGGGGGGGGGACCCACTCTATAGCACACGAAAATATGGTATTCGGGTGGAATTCTAGTTTTTTGGCCGAAAAACAAAAAGATTAAGGAACTATCATGGCCGGGCGGTGACTATGGTTCCTTAGGTCATATTTGATGGCCCGGAAAAATTTTAGGCGATCGGGGTCCGGGAGTCCCGGGACCACTTGGAAAGCGTGGGCTATTAGCACACGTAAATATAGGAATTGGGCGGAATTCTAGTATTTTGGCCGAAAAATGCAAAATATGAGGAACGATCATGGCAGGGTAGTGACTATGGTTCCTTAGGTCGTATTGGATGGCCCGAAAAAATTTTAGGCGATCCATGTCCGGGGGGCCCGGCCCACTCGGAAGGCGTGGGCTATAGCATACGAAAATAGGGGAATCAAGTAGAATTCTAATGTTTTGGCCGAAAAAAGCAATAAATGAGGAACGATCATGGCGGTGCGGTGATTATGGTTTCTTAGGTCGTATTTGATGTCCCAGAAAAGTTTTTGGAGATCGGGGTTCGGGGGTCCCGGGACCACTTGGAAGGCGTGGGCTCTAGCACACGCAAATATGGGAATCGGGCTGAATTCTAGTTGTTTGGCCAAAAAATGCAAAAAATGTTGAATGATAATGGCGAGGCGATGACTATGGTTTCTTAGGTCGTATCTGATGGCCGGAAAATTTTTTAGGCGATCTGAGTTCGGGGGCCAGGCCCATTCGGAAGGAGTGGGCTATAGCACACGAAAAAATGGGAATTGCGCGAAATTCTAGTTTTTTGGCCGAATAATGCAAAAAATGAGGAACGATCATGGTGGGGAAGTGACTATGGTTCCTTAGGCCATATGTGATGGCCCGTAAAAATTTTAGACGATCGGGGTCTGGGGGGCCCGGGACCACTCGGAAGGCGTGGTCTATAACACACGAAAATATGGGAATCGCGCGGAATTCTAGTTTTTTGGCCGACAAATGCAAAATATAAGGAACGATCATGGCGGGGCGGTGACTATGGTTCCTTAGGTTGTATTCGATGGCCTAGAAACATTTTAGGAGATCGGGATTCGTGGGTCCCGGGACCACTTGGAAGGCGTGGGCTATAGCGCACGAAAATATGGGAATCGGGAAAATTCTAGTCTTTTGGCCGTAAAATGCAAAAAATGAGGAACAATCATAGCGGGGCGGTGACTATGGTTCCTTAGGTCATATTGGATGGCCCGAAAAAATTTTAGGCGATCGTGGTCTGGGGGTCACGGGACTATTTGGAGGGCGTGGGCTATAGCACAAGAAAATATGGGAATCGGGCGAAATTCTAGGTTTTTGGCCGTAAAATGCAAAACAAAAATGAGGAACGGTCATGGCAGGGCAATGACTATGGTTCTTTAGATCGTATTTGATGGCCAGGAAATATTTTAGGCGATCCTAGTCTGGTGGCACGGACCACTTGGAAGGCACGGGCTATAGCACACGAAAATATGGGAATCAAGCGGAATTCTAGTTTTTTGGCCGTAAAATGCAAAACATGAGGAACGATCATGGCTGGGCGGTGACTATGGTTCCTTAGATCGTATTTGATGGTTCAAAAAAATTTTAGGCGATCGGGGTCCGGGAGTCCCGGGACCACTTGGAAGGCGTGGGCTATAGTTCACGAAAATATGGGAAACGGGCGGAATTCTAGTTTTTTTCCCGAAAACTGCAAACAATTGGGAAGGATCGTGGAGGGGCGGTGACTATGGTTCCTTAGGTCGTATTTGATGCCCTAAAACAATTTTAGGTGATCCAAGTCCGGGAGGCCCGGCCCACTCGGAAGGCGTGGGCTATTGCACACGAAAATATGGGAATCGGGCGGAATTCTAGATTTTTGGCCGAAAAACCCAAAAGATGAGGATCGATCATGGAGGAGTGGTGACTATGGTTCCTTAGGTCGTATTTGATGCCCTAAAACAATTTTAGGTGATCCAAGTCCGGGAGGCCCGGCCCACTCGGAAGGCGTGGGCTATAGTTCACGAAAATATGGGAAACGGGCGGAATTCTAGATTTTTGGCCGAAAAACCCAAAAGATGAGGATCGATCATGGAGGAGTGGTGACTATGGTTCCTTAGGTCGTATTTGATGCCCTAAAACAATTTTAGGTGATCCAAGTCCGGGAGGCCCGGCCCACTCGGAAGGCGTGGGCTATAGTTCACGAAAATATGGGAAACGGGCGGAATTCTAGATTTTTGGCCGAAAAACCCAAAAGATGAGGATCGATCATGGAGGAGTGGTGACTATGGTTCCTTAGGTCGTATTTGATGCCCTAAAACAATTTTAGGTGATCCAAGTCCGGGAGGCCCGGCCCACTCGGAAGGCGTGGGCTATTGCACACGAAAATATGGGAATCGGGCGGAATTCTAGATTTTTGGCCGAAAAACCCAAAAGATGAGGATCGATCATGGAGGAGTGGTGACTATGGTTCCTTAGGTCGTATTTAATGGTCCGGAAAAATTTTAGGCGATCGGAGTCCGGGGGTCCCGGGACCACTTGGAAGGCATGGGCTATAGCACATGAAAATATGGGATGCGGGCGGAATTTTAGGTTTTTGGCCGTAAAACGCAAAAAATGAGAAACAGTCATGGCGAGGCAGTGACTATGGTTATTTAGGCCGTACTTGATGGCCCAGAAAAATTTTAGGCGATCCGAGTCCGGCGGGACGGCCCACTTGGAAGGCTTGGACTATAGAACCCGAAAATATGGGAATCGGGCGGAATACTAGTTTTTTGGCCGTAAAATGCAAAACATGAGGAATGATCATTGAGGGACGGTGACTATGATTCATTAGGTTGTATTTGATGTCCCGGAAAAGTTTTAGGCCATCGGGGGTCCGGGAGTCCCAGGACCACTTGGAAGGCGTGGGCTATAGCACACGAAAATATGGGAATCGGGCGAAATTTTAGTTGTTTGGCCGAAAAATGCACAAAATGAGGACAGGTCATGGTGGGGCGGTGACTATGGATCCTTAGGTCTTATTTTATGGCATGCAAAAATATTAGGCGATCCGGCTCCGTGGGGCCCAACCATTGGGAAGGCGTGTCACACGGAAATATGGGAATCAGGCGGAATTGTAGTTTTTTGGCCGTAAAACACAAAATATGAGGAATGATCATGGCGGGTCGGTGACTATGGTTCCTTAGGTCATAATTTATGGCCTGGAAAACGTTTAGGCGATCGGGGTCCGGGGGTCTCGGGACCACTTGGAAGGCGTGGGCTATAGCACACGCAAATATGGGAATCGGGCAGAATTCTAGTTTTTTGGCCGAACAATGCAATAAATGAGGAACAATCATGGCGGTGCGGTGACTATGGTTATTTAGGTGTTATTTGATGGCCCGAAAAAATTTTAGGCGATCCGAGTCAGTGGGCCCGGCCCACTCGGTAAGCGTGGGCTTGCACACGAAAATATGAGAATCGGGCGCAATTCTAGTTTTTTGGCCGATAAATTTAAAAAATAAGGAGCACTCATGGCGGGGTGTTAACTATGGTTTCTTAGGTCGTATTTGATGGCCCGAAAAAATTTTAAGCGATCACAGTCCAGGGGGCCCGGCCAACTCGGAGGCGTGGGCGCACACTAAAATATGGAAATTAGGCGGAATTCTAGTTGTTTGGCAAAAAAACGCAAAAACTGAGGAACGATCATGGCGGGGCGGTGAATGTTGTTCCTTAGGACAAATTTGATGGCCCAGAAAATTTTTAGGCGGTCAGGGTCCGGGGGGGCGGCCCACTTGGAAGGCATGGGCTATAGCGCACGAAAATATGGAAATCGAGCGGAATTCTAGTTTTTTGGCCGTAATATGCAAAAAATGAGGAACGATCATGGCGGGGCGGTGACTTTGGTTCCTTACATCATATTTGGTGGCCCGGAAAAATTTTATGCGATCGAGGTCCGGGAGTCCCGGGACCATTTGGAAGGCGTCAGCTATAGCGCACGAAAATATGGGAATCGGGCGGAATTCTAGTTTTTTGGCCGTAAAATGCAAAACATGAGTACAAGTCATAGCGGAGCGGTGACTGAGGTTCCTTAGGTCGTATTTGATGGCCCATAAAAATATTAGGCCATCTTGCTCCGTGGGGCCCTACCCATTGGGAAAACATGGGCTATAGCACACGAAAATATGGGAATCGGGTGGAATTCTAGTTTTTTGGCCAAAAAAATGCAAAAATGAGGAACAATTATGGCGGGGCGGTGACTATTGTTCCTTAGGTCATATTCGATAGAACAGAAAATATTTAGGCGATCGGGGTCAGGGGGTCCCCGGACCAGTTGGAAGACGTGGGCTATAGCACACGAAAATATGGGAATCGGGCGAAATTCTTATTTTTTGGCCGAAAAAATCAAAAAATGACAAACGATCATGGTGGGGCGGTGTCTATGGTTTCTTAGATCGTATATAATGGCCCGAAATAATTTTAGGCAATCCGAGTTCGGGGGGCCAGACCCACTCGGAAGGAGTGGGCTATAGCACACGAAAATATGGGAATCGCGAGGAATTCTAGTTTTTTGGCTGAAAAATGCAAAACATGAGGAACGATGATGGCGGGGCGGTGACTATGGTTCCTTAGGTCATATTTGATGGCCCGTAAAAATTTTAGGCGATCGGGGTCCGGGGGGCCCGGGACCACTCGGTACACACGAAAATATGGGAATCGCGAGGAATTCTAGTTTTTTGGCTGAAAAATGCAAAACATGAGGAACGATGATGGCGGGGCGGTGACTATGGTTCCTTAGGTCATATTTGATGGCCCGTAAAAATTTTAGGCGATCGGGGTCCGGGGGGCCCGGGACCACTCGGTACACACGAAAATATGGGAATCGCGCGGAATTCTAGTTTTCTGGCCGAAAAACGCAAAAAATAAGGAATGATCATGGTGGGGCGGTGCCTAAGGCTCCTTAGGTCGTATTTTATGGCCAAGAAAAATGTTAAGAGATCGGGGTTCGTGGGTCCCGGAACCACTTGGAAGGCGTGGGGCGCATGCAAATATAGGAATCAGGCGAAATTCTAGTCTTTTGGCCGTAAATTGCAAAAATAAGGAACAATCATAGCGGGGCGGCGACTATGGTTCCTTAGGTCGTATTTGATGGTCCGGAAAAATTTTAGGCGATCGGGATCTGGGGGTCTCGGGACCACTTGGAAGGCGTGGGCTATAGCACACGAAAATATGGAAATCAGGCGGAATAGTAGTTTTTTGGCCGTAAAATGCAAAACATGAGGAACGATCATGGCGGGACGGTGACTTCGGTTCCTAAAGTCGTAGTGCCTGGAAAATGTTAGACGATCAGGGTACGGGAGTCCCGGGACCACTTGGAAGGCGTCGGCTATAGCACACGAAAATATGGGAATTGGGCGGAATTCTAGTTTTTTGGCCGTAAATTGTAAAACATGAGGACAGGTCATGGCGCGGCGGTGACTAAGGTTCCTTAGGTCGTATGTGATAGCCCACAAAAATATTAGGCGATCCGGCTCCGTGGGGCCCTACCCATTGGGAAAACATGGGCTATAGCACACGAAAATATAGGAATCGGGTGGAATTCTAGTTTTTTGGCCAAACAAATTCAAAAATGAGGAACAATTATGGCGGGGCGGTGACTATGGTTCCTTAGGTCGTATTCGATAGAACGGAAAATATTTAGGCGATCGGGGTTAGGGGGTCCCGGGACCAGTTGGAAGACGTGGGCTATAGCACACGAAAATATAGGAATCGTGGGGAATTCTAGTTGTTTGGCCGAAAAACGCAAAACATTAGGAACGATCATGGCGGGGCGGTGACTATGGTTCCTTAGATCATATTTGATGGCCCGTAAAACTTTTAGGCGATCGGGGTCCGCGGGGCCCGGGACCACTTGGAACACACGCAAATATGGGAATCGCGCGGAATTGTAGTTTTCTGATTGAAAAACGCAAAAAATGAGGAATGATCATGGCGGGGCGGTGCCTATGGATCCTTAGGTCGTATTTTATGGCCAAGCAAAATGTTAAGAGATCGGGGTTCGTGGGTCCCGGGACCACTTGGAAGGCGTGGGTCGCATGAAAATATAGGAATCGGGCGAAATTCTAGTCTTTTGGCCGTAAATTGCAAAAATAAGGAACAATCATGGCGGGGCGGTGACTATGGTTCCTTAGGTCGTATTTGATGGTCCGGAAATATTTTAGGCGATCGGGATCTGGGGGTCCCGGGACCACCTGGAAGGCGTGGGCTATAGCACACGAAAATACGGGAATCGGGCAAAATTCTAGTGTTTTAGGTAAACACGCCAAAAATGAGATCATGGCGGGGCGGTGACTATGGTTTCTTAGGTCGTATCTGATGGCCCGGAAAAGGTTTAGGCGATCAGGGTCCGAGGGTTCCGGGACCAGTTGGAAGGCATGGGCTATAGCATACGAAAATATGGGAATCGGGCAGAAGTTTAGTTTTTTGGCAGAAAAATGCAAAAAATGAGGAACAATCAGGGCGGGGCGGTGAATATGGTTCCTTAGGTTGTATTTGATGGCCAAGAAAAATGTTAGGAGATCGGGGTTCATGGGTCGCGGGACCACTTGGAAGGCGTGGGGCGCACGCAAATATAGGAATCGGGCGAAATGCTAGTGTTTTGGCCGTAAATTGCAAAACATGAGGAACAATCATAACGGGGTGGTGAGTATGGTTCCTTAGGCCATATTTGATAGTCCGAAAAACTTTTAGGCGATCGGGGTCTGGGGGTCCCGGGACCACTTGGAAGGCGTGGGGCGCACGCAAATATAGGAATCGGGCGAAATGCTAGTGTTTTGGCCGTAAATTGCAAAACATGAGGAACAATCATAACGGGGTGGTGAGTATGGTTCCTTAGGCCATATTTGATAGTCCGAAAAACTTTTAGGCGATCGGGGTCTGGGGGTCCCGGGACCACTTGGAAGGCGTGGGGCGCACGCAAATATAGGAATCGGGCGAAATGCTAGTGTTTTGGCCGTAAATTGCAAAACATGAGGAACAATCATAACGGGGTGGTGAGTATGGTTCCTTAGGCCATATTTGATAGTCCGAAAAACTTTTAGGCGATCGGGGTCTGGGGGTCCCGGGACCACTTGGAAGGCGTGGGCTATAACACACGAATATATGGGAATCGGGCGAAATTCTAGTTTTTTGGCCGAAAAATTCAAAAAATGAGGAACGATCATGGAGGGGCGGTGACTATGGTTTCTTCGGTCGTATTTGATGGCCTGAAAAAGTTTTAGGCGATCCGAGATCAGGGGGCCAGGCCCACTCGGAAGGAGTGGGCCATAGCACAGGAAAATATGGGAATCGCTCGGAATTCTAGTGTTTTGGTCGCAAAATGCAAAAAATGAGGAACGATCATGGCGGGGAGGTGACTATGGTTCCTTAGGTCATATTTGATGGCCCATAAAAATTTTAGACGATCGAGGTCCGGGGAGCCCAGGACCACTCGGAAGGCGTGGGCTATAACACACGAAACTATGGGAATCGCGCGGAATTCTAGTGTTTTGGCCGAAAAATGCAAAACATGACGAACGATCATGGCGGGGTGGTGACTATGGTTCTTTAGGTCATATTTGATGGACCGAAAAAATTTTAGGCGATCCGAGCCAGTGGGCCCGGCCCACTCGTAAGGCGTGGGCTAGAACACAAAAATATGGGAATCGGGCGGAATTCTAGTTTTTTGGCCGTAAAATGCAAAACATGAGGAACGATCATGGCGGGGCGGTGACTTTGGTTCCTTAGGTCGTATTTGGTGGCCCGGAAAAATTTTACGCGATCGGGGTCCAGGAGTCCCGGGATCATTTGGAAGGCGTCGGCTATAGCACACGAAAATATGGGAATCGGGCGAAATTCTAGTTTTTTGGCCGTAAAATGCAAAACATGAGTACAGGTCATGGCGGGGCGGTGACTTAGGTTTTTTAGGTCGTATTGGATGGCCCACCAAAATATTAGGCGATCCTGCTCCGTGGGGCCCTACCAATTGGGAAGACTTGGGCTATAGCATATGAAAATATGGGAATCGAGAGCATTTCTAGTTTTTTGGCCGAAAAACGCAAACAATGAGGAATGATCATGGCGGGGCAGTGACTATGGTTACTTAGGTTGTAATTTATGGCCCGGAAAAATTTAAGGTGATCGGGGTCCGAGGGTCCCGGGACCACTTGGAAAGCGTGGGCTAAGCACACGAAAATATGAGAATCGGGCGGAATACTAGTTTTTTGGCCGTAAAATGCAACAAATGAGGAACGATCATGGCGGGCCGGTGACTTTGGTTCCTAAAGTCGCATTTGGTGGCCCGGAAAATTTTAGACGATCGGGGTACGGGAGTCCCGGGACCACTTGGATGGCGTCGGCTATAGCACACGAAAATATGGGAATCGGGCGGAATTCTAGTTTTTTGGCCGTAAAATGCAAAGCATGAGGACAGGTCATGGCGCGGCGGTGACTAAGGTTCCTTAGGTTTTATTATATGGCACGCACAAATATTAGGCGATCCGGCTCCGTAGGACCCTACTCATTGGGAAGACGTGGGCTTTAGCACACGAAAATATGGGAATCGGGCGGAATTCTAGTTTTTTGATTGAAAAATGCAAAAATGAGGAACAATCATGGCGGGGCGGTGACTATGGTTCCTTAGGTCGTATTCGATGGAACGGAAAAGTTTTAGGCGATCGGGGTTAGGGAGTCCCGGGACCAGTTGGAAGGCGTGGGCTATAGCACATGAAAATATGGATATCGCGCGAAATTCTAGTTGTTTGACCAAAATATTCAACAAATGAGGAACGATCATGGAGGGGCGATGACTATGGATTCATAGGTCGTATATGATGGCCCGAAAAATTTTTAGGAGATCCGAGTTCGGGGGGCCAGGCCCACTCGGAAGGAGTGGGCTATAACACACGAAAATATGGGAATCGCGCGGAATTCTAGTTTTTTGGCCGAAAAACGCAAAAAATGACGAACGATCATGGAAGGGCAGTGACTATTGTTCCTTAGGTCATATTTGATGGCCCGCAAAATTTTAGGCGATCGGGGCCCGGGACCACTCGGAAGGCATGGGCTATAACACACGAAAATATGGGAATCGCGCGGAATTCTAGTTTTTTGGCCGAAAAACGCAAAACATGAGGAACGATCAAGGCGGGGCGGTGACTATGGTTCCTTAGGTCGTATTTGATGGCCAAGAAAAAATTTAGGAGATCGGGGTCTGGGGGTCATGGGACCACTTGGAAGGCGTGGGCTATAGCACTCGAAAATATGGGAATCGGGCGGAATTCTAGGTTTTTTGGCCGTAAAATGCATAAAATGAGGACAGGTCATGGCG
>AWOL01S0059533.1:11417-26491 GCA_000715115.1 Nicotiana otophora | reverse complement strand
GGCTATAGCACACGAAAATATGGGAATCGGGCGGAATTATAGTTTTTTGGCCGTAAAACGCAAAATAACGAGGAACAGTCATGGCGGGGCGGTGACTATGGTTTCTTAGGTCATATTTGATGGCTCAGAAAATTTTAGGCAATCGAGGTCCGGGGGGCCTGGACCCACTCGGAAGGTGTGGGCTATAGCACACGAAAGTATGGGAATCGGGCGTAATTCTAGTTTTATGGCCGTAAAACGCACAAAAATGAGGAACGGTCATGGAGGGATGGTGAATATGATTCCTTAGGTCGTATTTGATGGCCCGAAAAACATTTTAGGCGATCCGATTCCGGGGGCCCCGGGCCCACTCGGAAGGTGTGGGCTATAGCACGCGGAAATATGGGAATCGGGCGGAATTATTGTTTTTCCGTCGTAAAACACAAAATAACGAGGAACAGTCATGTCATGGTCATGACTATGATTTCTTAGGTCGTATTTGATGGCCCGGAAACTTTTTAGGCTATCTGGGTCCTGGGGGCCCTGCCCATTGGGAAAATATGGGAATTGGGCAGAATTTTAGTTTTTTGTTCGTAAAACGCAAAAAGAGAAGGAATGGTCATGGTGGGCCGTGACTATGGTTCCTTAGGTCGTATTTCATGGCCCGGAAAATTTTTAGGCGATCGGTGTCGGGAGGCCCGGGCCCACTCGGAAGGCGTAGGAAATAGCACACGAAAATATGGGAATCGGTCGGAATTCTAGTTATCTTGCCGTAAAATGCAAAACAAACGAGGAACGGTCATGGCGGGGTAATAACTATTGTTCCTTAGGTCATATTTCATGTCCTGGAAAATTTTTAGGCGATTCGGTTCTGGTTACCCGGGCCCACTCGGAAGGCATTGGGCTATATAGCACATGAAAATATGGGAATCGGGCGGAATTCTAGGTTTTTGACCGTAAAACGAAAACAACAAGGAACGGTCATGGCGAGGCAATAACTATAGTTCCTTAGGTCGTATTGTATTCCTCGGAAAAATTTTAGGCGATCAGGGTCTGGGGGTCCGGGCCCACTCGGAAGGTGTGGGCATAGCACACGAAAATATGGGAATCGGGCGGAATTCTAATTTTTCGGCCGTAAAACCCAAAACAATGAGGAACGGTCATGGCGGGGCAGTGACTATGGTTTCTTAGGTCGTATTTGATGGCTCGGAAAATTTTAGGCGATCTGGTTCAGGGGGCCCGGGCCCACTCAGAAGGCGTGGGCTATAGCACACGCAAATATGGGAATCGGGCGCAATTATTGTTTTTGACCGTAAAACGCAAAATAATGAGAAATGGTCATGACGGGGTAGTGACTATAGTTCCTGAGGTCGTATTTGATGGCACTGAAAAATTTTAGGCTATCCGGGTTTGGGGGGCCCACTGGGATGCGTGGGCTATAGCACATTAAAATATGGTAATCGGGCGGAATTCTAGTTTTTTGGCCTTAAAACTCAAACAACGAGGAACGATCATGGTGGGGCAGTGACTATGGTTCATTAGGTCGTATTTCATGGCCTATAAAAGTTTTAGGCGATCAGGTTCAGTGGGCCCCGGGCCCACTCGGAAGGCGTGGTATATAGCACACAGAAATTTGGGAATCAGGTGGAATTATAGTTCTTTGGCCATAAAACACAAAACAACGAGGAAGAGTCAGGGCGGGGCGGTGACTACGGTTACTAAGGTTGTATTTGATGGCCCGGAAAAATTTTAGGGCATCCGATTCCGGGGGGCCCCGGCCCACTCAGAAGGCGTGGGTAATTGCACACAAAAATATGGGAATCTTGCGGAAGTCTAGTTTTTTGGCCGTAAAATGCAAATAAAACGAGGAACGGTCATGGCGGGGCAGTGACTATGGTTTCTTAGGTCGTATTTGATGGCCCGAAAAACTTTTAGGCGATCGGGGGTCTGGGGGTCCTGAGCACACTCGTATGTCTTGGGCTATAGCATACGAAAATATGGGAATGTGGCGGAATTCTAGTTACTTGGCCGAAAATGCAAAACTATGAGGAACGGTCATGGCGGGGCGGTGACTACGGTTCCTTAGGTCGTATTCGATGGACCAGAAAATTGTTTTGTCAATTCGGGTCTAGGGGGCCCTGCCCTCTGGGAAGGCGTGGGCTATAGCACACTCAAATATGGGAATCAAGCGGAATTCTTGTTGTTTGGTTGTAAAACGCAAACAAATGAGGATCGGTCATGGCGGGGCAGTGTATATGGTTCCTTAGGTCGTATTGGATGGCCCAAAAAAATTTAAGGTGACCCGGTTCCCGGGGCACTGAGCCCACTCAGAAGGCGTGGGCTGTTGCGCACGAAAATAAGGGAATCGAGCGGAATTATAGTTTTTTGGCCTTAAAACACAAAATAACGAGGAACGGTCATGGCGGGGCGGTGACTATGGTTCTTTAGGTCGTATTTGATGGCCCGAAAAAAAGTTTAGGCGATCCGGTTCCGGGGGCCCCGGGCCCACTCGGAAGGCGTGGGCTAAAGCTCGCAAAAATATGGGAATCGGGCGGAATTATAGTTTTTTGTCCGTAAAACGCAAATAATGAGGAACGGTCATGGTGGGATGGTGACTATGGTTCCTTAGGTCGTATGTGATGGCCCGAAAGATTTTTAGGCTATCCGGGTCCGGGGGGCCCTGCCCACTGGGAAGGAGTGGGCTATAGGACACGAAAATATGGGAATCGGGCGGAATTCTAGTTTTTTGGCCGTAAAATACAAAGCAAAAAGGTACGGTCGAGGTGGGGTGGTGAATATGGTTCCTTAGGTCGTATTTCATGGCCCGAAATCTTTTTAGGTGATCCGGTTCAGTGGGCCCCGGGTCCACTCGGAAGGTGTGGTCTATAGCACACGAAAATATGGGAATCGGGCAGAATTATAGTTATTTGGTCATAAAACACAAATAACGAGGAACGGTCATGGCGGGGCGGTGACTATGGTTCCTTAGGTCATATTTGATGGCCCAGAAAAATTTTAGGCGATCCGGTTCTGGGGGCCCCCGACCCACTCAGAAGGCGTGGGCTATAGCACACAAAAATATGGGAATCGGGCGGAATTATAGTTTTTTGGTCGTAAAACGCAAAATAACGAGGAACGGTCATGGCGGGGCGGTGAACATGGTTCCTTAGGTCGTATTTGATGGCTCAGAAAATTTTAGGCAATCGAGGTCCGGGGGCCTGGACCCAGTCGGAAGCTGTGGGCTATAGCACACGAAAGTATGGGAATCGGGCGTAATTCTAGTTTTATGGCCGTAAAATGCACAAAAATGAGAAATGGTCATGGAGGGGTGGTGACTATGATTCCTTAGGTCGTATTTGATGGTCTGGAAATATTTTAGGCGATCGGGATCCGGGAGTCCCGGGACCACTTGGAAGGCATGGGCTGTAGCACACGAAAATATGGGAATCGGGCGGAATTCTAATGTTTTTGTCGTAAAATGCAAATAAAGGAGGAACGGTCATGGATGGGAAGTGAATATGGTTCCTTAGGTCATATTTGATGGCCCAAAAAACGTTTAGGCAATCGGGGGTCTGGGGGGCCCGAGCTCACTAGGAAGGCATGGGCTATAGCACACGAAAATATGGGAATGTGGCGGAATTCTAGTTGTTTGGAGGAAAATGCAAAACTATGAGGAACGGTCATGGCGGGGCGGTGACTATGGTTCCTTAGGTCGTATTTCATGGCCCAAAATTTTTTTAGGCGATCAGGGTCTGGGGGGCCGGGCCCACTCGGAAGGCATGGGCTATAACACACGAAAATACGGGAATTGGGCGGAATTCTAGTTTTTTGGCCGTAAAACTCGAAGAACGAGGAACGGTCATGGAGGGGCGGTGACTATGGTTCCTTAGGTTGTATTGGATGGTCTGGAAATATTTTAGGCGATCGGGATCCGGGTGTCCCGGGACCACTTCGAAGGCATGGGCTGTAGCATACGAAAATATGGGAATCGAGCGGAATTCTAATTGTTTTGCCGTAAAACGCAAATAAAGGAGGAACGGTCATGGATGGGCGGTGAATATGGTTCCTTAGGTTGTATTTGATGGACCAATAAAGCTTTAGGCAATCGGGGGTCTGGGGGGCCCGAGCCCACTAGGAAGGCATGGGCTATAGCACACGAAAATATGGGAATGTGGCGGAATTCTAATTTTTTGGAGGAAAATGCAAAACTATGAGGAACGGTCATGGCGGGGTGGTGATTATGGTTTCTTAGGTCGTATTTGATGGCTCAGAAAATTTTAGGCAATCGAGATCCGGGGGGCCTGGACCCACTCGGAAGGTGTGGGCTATAGCACACGAAAGTATGGGAATCAGGCGTAATTCTAGTTTTATGGCCGTAAAACGCACAAAAATGAGGAACGGTCATGGCGGGGTGGTTACTATGATTCCTTAGGTCGTATTTGATGGCCCGGAAAAATTTTTAGGCGATCCGATTCCGGGGGCCCCGGGCTTACTCGGAAGGTGTGGGCTACAGCATGCGGAAATATGGGAATCAGGAGGAATTATTATTTTTTTGCCGTAAAATGCAAAATAACGAGGAAAGGTCAATTCATGGTGGTGACTATGATTTCCTAGGTCGTATTTGATGGCCCGGAAAAGTTTTAGGCTATCCGGGTCCGGGGGGCCCTGCCCATTGGGAAAGCATGGGCTATAGGACACGAAAATATGGGAATTGGGCAGAATTTTAGTTTTTTGTCCGTCAAACGCAAAAAAAAAGAAGGAATGGTCATGGTGGGCAGTGACTATGGTTCCTTAGGTCATATTTCATGGCCCGGAAAATTTTTAGGCGATCGGCATCGGGAGGCTCGGGCCCACTCGAAAGGCGTAGGAAATAGCACACGAAAATGAGGGAATCGGTCGGAATTCTTGTTATTTTGCCGTAAAATGCAAAACAAACGAGGAACGGTCATGGCAGGGCAATAACTATGGTTCCTTACGTCATATTTCATGACTTGGAAATTTTTTAGGCGATCCGGTTCCGGTTGCCCAGGCCCACTCGGAAGGCATTGGGCTATATAGCACAAGAAAATATGGGAATCGGGCGGAATTCTAGGCTTTTGATCATAAAACGAAAAAAACGAGGAACGGTCATGGCGAGGCAATAACTATGGTTCCTTAGGTCGTATTTTATGGCTCGGAAAAATTTAGGCGGTCGGGGTCTGGGGGCCCGGGCCCACTCGGAAGGCGTGGGCATAGCACATGAAAATATGGGAATCGGGCGGAATTCTAGTTATTTGGCCGTAAAACGCAAAACAATGAGGAACGATCATGGCAGGGCAGTAACTATGGTTCCTTAGGTCATATTTGATGGATCGGAAAAATTTTAGGCGATCCGATTCAGGGGGCCCGGGCCCACTCGAAAGGCGTGGGCTATAGCACACGAAACTATGGGAATCGGGCGCAATTATTATTTTTTGGATGTAAAACGCAAAATAACGAGAAACGGTCATGACGGGGTAGTGACTATAGTTCCTTAGGTCGTATTTGATGGCCCTGAAAAATGTTAGGCTATCCGGGTTTGGGGGGGCCACTGGGATGCGTGGGCTATAGCACATGAAAATATGGTAATCGGGTGGAATTCTAGTTTTTGGCCTTAAAACTCAAAACAACGAGGAACGATCATGGTGGGGTAGTGACTATGGTTCCTTAGGTCGTATTTCAAGGCGCATAAAATTTTTAGGCGATCCGTTTCAGTGGGCTCCGGGCCCACTCGGAAGGCGTGGTATATAGCACACGAAAATATGGGAATCGGGCGGAATTATAGTTCTTTGGCCATAAAACACAAACAAAATGAGGAACAGTCATGGCGGGGCGGTGACTATGGTTACTAAGGTTGTATTTGATGGCTTGGAAAGATTTTAGGGCATCCGGTTCCAGGGGCCCCCGACCCCCTCAGAAGGCGTGGGTAGTAGCACACGAAAATATGAGAATCTTGAGGAATTCTAGTTTTTTGGCCGTAAAATGCAAATAAAATAAGGAACGGTCATGGAAGGGCAGTGACTATGGTTCCTTAGGTCGTATTTGATGGCCTGAAAAACTTTTAGGCGATTGGGGGTCTGGGGGGCCCGAGCACACTCGTATGGCTTGGGCTATAGCACACGAAAATATGGGAATGTGGCGGAATTCTAATTATTTGGCCGAAAATGCAAAACTATGAGGAACAGTCATGGCGGGTAGGTGACTACGGTTCCTTAGGTCGTATTGGATGGACCAGAAATTATTTTTGTCAATTCGGGTCCGGGGGGCCTGCCCACTGGGAAGGCGTGGGCTATAGCACACGCAAATATGGGAATCAAGCGGAATTCTTGTTGTTTGGTTGTAAAACGCAAACAAATGAGGATCGGTCACAGCGAGGTAGTGACTATGGTTCCTTAGGTCGTATTTCATGGCCCGGAAAAATTTTAGGCGACCCGGTTCCGGGGGCCCCGGGCCGACTCTGAAGGAGTGGCTTATAGCACACGAAAATATGAGAATCGGGCAGAATTATAGTTTTTTGGCCGTAAAACGCAAACTAACGAGGAATGGTCATGGCGGGGCGGTGACTATGGTTGCTTAGGTCATATTGGATGGCCTGGAAAATATTTTAGGTGATCCGGTTTCGGGGGCCCAGGGCCTACTCGGAAGGCGTGGGCTATAGCATGCGAAAATATGGGAATCGGGAAGAATTATACTTTTTTGGCCGTAAAACGAAAAATAAGGAGTAACGGTCATGGCGTGGCAGTGACTATGGTTCTTAGCTCGTATTTGATGGCCCGGATAATTTGTAGGCTATCCGGGTCCGGGGGGCCATGCCCACTGGGAAGACGTTGGCTATAGGACATGAAAATATGGGAATTGGGCGGAATTCTAGTTTTTGGCCGTCAAAAGCAAAATTAATAGGAATAGTCATGGTGAGGCAGTGACTATGGTTCCCCAGTTCATATTTCATGGCCCGAAATATTTTTAGGCGATTCGGTTCGGTGGGCCGCGGGTCCACTCGGATGGCGTGGTATATAGCACATGAAAATATGGGAATCAGGCGGAATTATAGTTCTTTGGCCATACAACACAAACAAACGAGGAACGGTCATGGCGGGGCAGTGACTATGGTTCCTTAGGTCGTATTTGATGGCCCTGAAATTTTTAGGGGATCCGGTTCCGGGGGAGCCCGGCCCACTCAGAAGGCGTGGGTAATAGCACACGAAAATATGGGAATCGGTTAGAATTATAGTTTTTTTGGCCGTAAAACGCAAAATAACGAGGAACAGTTATGGCGGGGCGGTGACTATGGTTCCCTAGGCCGTATTTTATGGCCTGAAAAAGTTTAGATGATCGAGGTCCGGGGGGCCCGGACCCACTCGGAAGGCGTGGGCTATAACACACGAAAATATGGGAATCAGGCGGAATTCTAGTTTTTTGGCCGTAAAACGCAAAACAACAAGGAACGGTCACATGGCAGTGACTATGATTTCTTAGGTCATATGTGATAGCCCGAAAATAACTTTTGTCGATCCGGTTCCGGGGGCCCCGGGCCCACTCGGAAGGCGTGGGCTATAGAACGCGCAAAATATAGGAATCGGGCAAAATTATAGTTGTTTGGCCGTAAAATGCAAAATAACGAGGAACAGTCATGGAGAGGTAGTTACTATTGTTTCTTAGGTCATATTTGATGGCCCGAAAACATTTTAGGCTATCAGGGTTTGCGGGGGGGCACTGGGAAGGCGTGGGCTATATCACACAAAAATATGGGAATGTGGTGGAATTCTAGTTTTTTGGCCGAAAACGCAAAACTATGAGGAACGGTCATGGCGGGGCGGTGAATATGGTTCATTAGGTCGTATTTCATGGCCTGGAAAACATTTAGGCGATCCGGGTGCGGTGGGCCTAGCCCCACTAGCAAGGCGTGGGCTATAGCACACGAAAATATGGGAATCGGGCGGAATTCTAGTTTTTTGGCCGTAAATTGCAAAACAACAACGAGGTACGATCATGGAGGGGAGGTGACTATGGTTCCTTAGGTCGTATTTTATTGCCCGAAAAACGTTTAGGCGATCGGGGGTCCAGGGGGCCCGAGCCCACTCGGAAGGCCTGGGCTATATCACACGAAAATATGGGAATGTGGCGGAATTCTAGTTTTTTGGCCGAAAACGCAAAACTATGAGGAATGGTCATGACGGGGCGGTGACTATGGTTCCTTAGGTCGTATTCGATGGCCCGAAAAAAAAATTTTGTCGATTCGGGTCTGGGGGCCCTGCTCATTGGGAAGGCGTGGGCTATAGCGCATGAAAATATGGGAATCGGGCGAAATTCTTGTTGTTTGAGTCGTAAAATGCAAACAAATGAGGAACGGTCATGGAGGGGCAGTGACTACGGTTCCTTAGGTCGTATATGATGGCCCGGCAAAGTTTTAGGAGATCCGGTGCTTTGGGCCCCGGGCCCACTCGGAAGGCGTTGTATATAGCACACGAAAATATGGAAATCGTGCGGAATTATAGTTCTTTGGCCGTAAAACACAAAATAACGAGGAACGGTCAAGGCGGGGTGGTGACTATGGTTCCTTAGGTCATATTTGATAGCCAGGAAATTTTTAGGCAATCGAGGTATGGGGGGCCCGGACCCACTCGGAAGGCGTGGGCTATA
The DNA here is from genome assembly GCA_000715115.1 of Nicotiana otophora. Lineage (NCBI taxonomy): Eukaryota > Viridiplantae > Streptophyta > Magnoliopsida > Solanales > Solanaceae > Nicotiana > Nicotiana otophora. The sequence goes on along the minus strand of AWOL01S0059533.1, from coordinate 17,854 downwards.
GCACACGAAAATATGGGAATCGGGCGTAATTCTAGTTTTTTGGTCGTAAAACGCAAACAAACGAGGAACAGTCATGGTGGGGCGGTGACTATGATTCCTTAGGTCGTATTTGATCGCCCGAAAATTTTTTAGGCGATCAGGTTCCAAGGGCCCCGGGCCCACTCGGAAGGCGTGGGCTATTGCACGCGAAAATATGGGAATCAGGCGAAATTATAGTTTTTCGGCCGTAACTGCCATTGCAGGGCAGTGACTATGGTTCCTTAGGTCGTATTTGATGTCCCAGAAACTTTTTAGGCTATTCGGATCCGGGGGGCCCTACCCACTGGGAAGGCATGGGCTATAGGACACGAACATATGGGAATCAAGCAGAATTCTAGTTGTTTGTCTGTAAAACACAAAACAAAAAGGAAAGGTCTTGGAGGGCGGTGAATATGGTGCCTTAGGTCATTCATGGCCTAGAAAATGTTTAGGCGATCGGTGTCAGGGGGGCCTAGGCCCACTCGGAAGGCGTAGGCAATAGCACACGAAAATATGGGAATCGGGCGGAATTCTAGTTTTTTGGCCGTAAAATGCAAAACAATGAGGAACGGTCATGGCGGAGCGATAACTATGGTTCCTTAGGTTATATTTCATGGCCTGAATGATTTTTAGGCGATCCGGTTTTAGGGGCGCGGGCCCACTTGGAAGGCATGGGCTAGCACACGAAAATATGGGAATCAGGCGAAATTATAGTTTTTTGGCCGTCAAATGCAAAATAACGAGGAATGGTTATGGAAGGGCGTTGACTATGGTTCCTTAGGTCGTATTTGATGTCCTAGAAAAAGTTTTAGGCGATCCAATTCCGGGGGCCCCGGGACCACTCAGAAGGCGTGGGCTATAGCTCACGAAATTATGGGAATCGGGCGAAATTGTAGTTTTTTGGCCGTAAAATGCAAAATAACGTGGAACGTTCATGGTGGGATGGTTACTATGGTTCCATAGGTCGTATTTGATGGCCCGAAAATTTTTTAGGCTATCCGGGTCCGAGGGGCCCTGCCCACTAGGAAGGCATAGGCTATAGGACACGAAAATATGGGAATCAGGCATAATTCTAGTTTTTTGGCCGTAAAAGGCAAAACTAAAAGGAACAGTGATGGTGGGGCGGTGATTATGGTTCCTTAGGTCGTAGTTTATGGCCCGAAAAGGTTTTAGGCGATTCGGGTCTGTGGGCCCCGGACCCACTCAGAAGGCGTGGTCTATAGCACACAAAAATATGGGAATAGGGCGTAATTATAGTTCTTTGGCCATAAAACACAAAATAACCAGGAACAGTCATGGAAGGGCGGTGCTTATGGTTCCTTAGGTCGTATTTGATGGCCCAAAAAAATTTTAGGCGATCCGGTTTCGAGGGCCCCCGGCCCACTCAGAAGGCGTGGGCTATAAGCACACGAAAATATGGGAAACGGGCGGAATTATAGTTCTTTGGCCATAAAACACAAAATAACGAGGAACGGTCATGGCGGGGCGGTGACTATCGTTCCTTAGGTCGTATTTGATGGCCCATAAAAATTTTAGGAGATCCAGTTTCGAGGGCCCCCGGCCCATTTAGAAGGCGTGGGCTATAGCACACGAAAATATAGGAATCAGGCGTAATTCTAGTTTTTTGGTCATAAAACACAAAACAACGAGGAATGGTCATGGCAGGGCGGTGACTATGATTCCTTAGGTCGTATTTGATGGACCGTAATATTTTTAGGCTATCCGGGTCCGGGGGGCCCTGCCCACTTGGAAAGCGTGGGCTATAGGACACGAAAATATGGGAATCAGGCGGAATTCTAGTGTTTTGTCTGTAAAATGCAAAAACAAAAGGAATGGCCATGGTGGGCGGTGACTATGGTTCCTTAGGTCGTATTTCATGGCCGGACAATTTTTAGGCGATCGGTGTCTGGGAGGCTCGGGCCTACTCGGAAGGCGTAGGCAATAGCACACGAAAATATGGGAATCAGGCGGAATTCTAGTTTTATTGTTGTAAAAGAAAAAAGCACGAGGAACGGTAATTGCAGGGCAATAACTATGGTTCCTTAGGTCGTATTTCATGGCCAGAAGATTTTTTAGGCGATCCGGTTTCGGGGTCCCGGGCCCACTCGGAAGGCGTTGGGCTATATAGCACTCGAAAATATGGGAATCGGGCGGAATTCTAGGTTTTAGACCGTAATACGAAAACAACGAGGAATGGTCATGGTGAGGCAATAACTATGGTTCCTTATGTCGTATTTTATGGCTCGGAAAAATTTTAGGCGATAGGGGTCTGGGGGCCCGGGCCCACTTGGAAGGTGTGGGTTATAGCACATAAAAATATGGAAATAGGGCGGAATTCTAGTTTTTTGGCCGTAACACGCAAAATAACGAGGAACGGTCATGGCGGGGTAGTGACTATAGTTCCTTTGGTCGTATTTGATGGCGCGGAAAATTTTTAGGCTATCCGGGTTTGGGGGACCCACTGGGAAGGCGTGGGCTATAGCATACGAAAATATGATAATCGCGTGGAATTCTAGTTTTTTGGCCGTAAAACTCAAAACAACGAGGAACGATCATGGCGAGGCAGTAACTATAGTTCCTTAGGTCGTATTTCATGCCCTGGAAAATTTTTAGGCGATCGGTGTCTGGGGGGCCCGTGGCCACTCGGAAGGCGTGGGCTATAGCACACGAAAATATGGGAATCGGGAGGAATTCTAGTTTTTTGGCTGTAAAACGCAAACAAATGAGGAACAGTCATGGCTGGGTGGTGAGTATGGTTCCTTAGGTCATATTGGATGGCTCGGAAAAAATTTTAGGCGATCCGGGTCCGGTGGGCCCTGCCCCACTCGCAAGGCGTGGGCTATAGCACACGAAAATATGGGAATCGGGTGGAATTCTAGTCTTTTGGCCGTAAAATGCAAAAACAGTGAGGAACGGTCATGGAGGGGCGGTGACTATGGTTCCTTAGGTCGTATTTGATGGCCCGAAAAACTTTTAGGCGATCAGGGGTCAGGGGGGCCCGAGCCCACTAGGAAGGCATGGGCTATAGCACACGAACATATGGGAATGTGGCGAAATTCTAGTTTCTTGGAGGAAACGCAAAACTATGAGGAACTGTCATGGCGGGTCGGTGACTATGGTTCCTTAGGTCTTATTGGATGGCCCAGAATTTTTTTTTGTCAATTTGGGTCCGGGGGCCTACCCACTTGGAAGGCGTGGGCTATATAGCACACGCAAATATGGGAATCAAGCGGAATTCTTGTTGTTTGGTCGTAAAACGCAAACAAATGAGGAATGGTGTTGGAGGGGCAGTGACTATGGTTCCTTAGGTCGTATTTTATGGCCCGGAAAAGTTTTAGGCGATCCGTTTGCGGGGGCCCCGGGCCCACTCGGAAAGAGTGGGTTATAGTACACAAAAATATGGGAATCGGGAGGAATTATAGTTTTTTGGCCGTAAAACGCAAAACAACGAGGAACGGTCATGGCGGAGCGGTGACTATGGTTCCTTAGGTTGTATTTGATGGCCCGTAAAAATTTTTAGGTGATCCTGTTCCGGGGCCCCCGGGCCAACTCGGAAGGCGTGGGCTATTGGATGCGAAAATATGGGAATCGGCTTGAATTATAGTTTTTTGGCCTTAAAACGCAAAATAACGAGGAACGGTCATGGAGGGGCAGTGACTATAGTTCCTTAGGTCGTATTTGATGGCCCGGAAATTGTTTAGGCTATCCAGGTTTGGGGGGCACACTGGGAAGGCGTGGTCTATAGCACACGCAAATATGGTAATAGGGCAGAATTCTAGTTTTTTGGCCGTAAACCTCAAAAAACGAGGAACGATCAGGGCGGGGCAGTAACTATGGTTCCTTAAGTCGTATTTCATGGCCTGTAAAAATTTTAGGCGATCGGTGTCTGGGGGGCCCGGGCCCACTCGGAATGCATGGGCAGCACACGAAAATATGGGAATCGGGCAGAATTCTAGTTTGTTTTGCTGTAAAACACAAACAAATGAGGAACGGTCATAACGGGCGGGTGAATATGGTTCCTTAGGTCGTATTTGATGGCTCGGAAACATTTTAGGAGATCCGGGTCAGGTGGGTCCTGCCCCACTCGCAAGGTGTGGGCTATAGCACACGAAAATATGGGAATCGGGTGGAATTCTAGTTTTTTGGCCGTAAATAGCAAAACAAATGAGGAAATGGCGGGGCGGTGACTATGGTTCCTTAGGTCATATTTAATGGCCCGAAAAACCTTTACACGATTGGGGGTCTGTAGGGCCCGAGCCCACTCGGAAGGCAAGGGCTATAGCACACGAAAATATGGGAATGTGGCGGAATTCTAGTTTTTTGGCCGAAAGCGCAAAACTATGAGGAACGGTCATGGCGGGGTAGTGACTATGGTTCCTTAGGTCATATTGGATGGCCCGAAAATTTTTTTTGTCAATTCGGGTGCGGGGGCCCCTGCCCACTCGGAAGGCGTGGGCTATAGCACACGCAAATATGGGAATAGGGCGAAATTCTTGTTGTTTGGTCGTAAAATGCAAACAAACGACGAACGGTCAAGGTGGGGCGGTGACTATGGTTCCTTAGGTCATATTTGATGGCCCGAAAAATTTTAGGCAATCGAGGTCCGGGGGTCCTGGACCCACTCAGAAGGCGTGGGCTATAGCACACGAAAATATGGGAAGCGGGCGTAATTCTAATTGTTTGGCCGTAAAATGCAAACAAATGAGGAGCATTCATGGTGGGGCGGTGACTATGATTCCTTTGGTCGTATAGGATCGCCCGGAAAAATTTTTAGGCGATCAGGTTCCGGGGGCCCCGGGCCCACTCGAAAGGCGTGGGCTATAGCACGCGAAAATATGGGAATCAGGCGGAATTATAGTTTTTGGGCCGTAAAACACAGAATAATGAGGAATGGTCATGGCGTGGCAGTAACTATGGTTCCTTTGGTCGTATTTGATGGCCCGGAAACTTTTTAGGCTATACGGGTCCGGGGGGCCCTGCCCACTGGGAAGGCGTGCGGTATGACACGGAAATATGGAAATTATGTAGAATTCTAGTTTTTTGTCCGTAAAACGCAAAACAAAAAGGAAATGTCATGGTGGATGGTGACTAGGGTGCCATAGGTCGTATTTCACGGCCCGAAAAAGTTTTAGGCGATCGGTGTCAGGGGGCCCGGGCCCACTCTGAAGGCGTAGGCAAATGCACACGAAAATATGGGAATCGGGCGGAATCCTAGTGTTTTGGCCGTAAAAAGCAAAAGAAACGAGGAACGGTCATGGTGGAGCGATAACTATGGTTCCTTAGGTTATATTTCATGGCCCGAACAATTTTTAGGCGATCCGGTTCCGGGGGCCCGAGCCCACTCGGAAGGCGTGGGCTATAGCACACGAAAATATGGGAATCAGGCAAAATTATAGTTTTTTGGCCGTAAAATGCAAAATAACAAGGAACGGTCATAGCAAGGTGGTGACTATTGTTCCTTAGGTCGTATTTGATGGCCTGGAAAAAATTTTAGGCGATCCGGTTGGGGGCCCCGGGACCACTCAGAAGGCGTGAGCTATAGCTCGCGAAATTATGGGAATCGTGCGGAATTATAGGTTTTTGGCAGTAAAATGAAAAATAACAAGGAACGGTCATGGAAAGATGGTGACTATGGTTCCTTAGGTCGTATTTGATGGCCCGAAAAATTTTTAGGCTATCCGGGTCCGAGGGGCCCTGCCCACTGGGAAGGCGTGGGCTATAGGACACGAAAATATGGGCATCGGGCGGAATTCTAGTTTTTTGGCGTAAAATGCAAAACAAATGAGGAACGGTCATGGCGGGGTGGTGACTATGGTTCCTTAGGTCCTACTTGATGGCCTGAAAAACGTTTAGGCAGTCGGGGTCTGGGGGGGCCCGTTCCCACTCGGAAGGCAAGGGCTATAGCACACGAACATATGCGAATGTGGCGGAATTCTAGTTTTTTGGCCGAAAATGCAAAACTATGAGGAACAGTCATGGCAGGGAGGTGACTATGGTTCCTTAGGTCGTATTTGATGGCCCAGAAAAATTTTAGGCGATCCGGTTCCGGGGGCCCCGGGCCCACTTGGAAGGCATGGGTTATAGAACACGAAAATATAGGAATCGGGCGAAATTATAGTTGTTTGGGCCGTAAAACGTAAAATAATGAGGAACGGTCATGTCGGGGCGGTGACTATGGTTCCTTAGGTCTTATTTGATGGCCCTGAAAAACATTTTGGCGATTCGGTTCTGGGGGCCCCGGGCCCACTCGGAAGGCGTGGGCTATAGCATGCAAAAATATGGGAATCGGGCAGAATTCTAGTTTTTTGTCTGTAAAAAACAAAAACAAAAAAGGAATGGCCATGGTGGGTGGTGACTATGGTTCCTTAGGTCGTATTTCATGGCCCAGAAAATTTTTAGGCGATCAGTGTTTGGGGGGC
>AWOL01S0059527.1:0-17373 GCA_000715115.1 Nicotiana otophora | reverse complement strand
GTAATCAACCATACACGAAGTCATAATACATAATATGAAATTACTTAAAGTCTCAAACCACCGAATGAAACGGTAAAGCTCGAAACGACCGGTCGGGTCGTTACAATCTTTTATTGAATATTTAGATGCAAATAATTTTTTTTTGGCCGAGAGTTTTGCTCAAGAAGCCACTGTGCTATTGTGAAGAATTATTCACCGAACCGCCTATTCGCAAGTCTCCGTTAAAATCAAAGAGCGGTGATTTTGTTCATTTTGTTGTGATAATAGTGACTTTGGTACACTTGCTCGAAAATTTATAAACCATATCTTTAGCGTTACACGCTAAAACAAAGACTTTAGTAAAGCAGGATAAACAAGCTTTCATCTTAGTTATAAGATGTTGTCAGAATTACTGTTTAATAATTTATCCTAAAGTTTGCTTTACAACTTGTTTTCTTCTTTGTGTCTTTACATCTGTATTCAATCTTTATTTTAAATTAACTTGCTAGGAAAATAATTGTTAGAATTCACAATTTTTATAGATGATTTTTTCTAATTAATTCCCAAAAATAGGTTTATGCTGTTTAATTGAATGTTAATTGAAAATTACTTTTGAGAAATAATTAGTGTTTGGCCAAGCTTTTAAAGAGTGCATCTAAATATATTGTTTTCAAAAGTACTTATGAAAAGAAGTTATTCTTTTCTGCTTCTCAAAACCCGCTTCCACACAAAAGTATTTTTTTTCCTTCTAAAAGCTTAGCCAAACATCTCATATTTAACAAAAGCACTTTTTTGAACTGGCCTTGGAGAAGAATGGCAAAATAGACTATGAGTAATAGCTTGTTTGGCCAAACCGAAAAAGTCAGCTTATTTTGAAAAGTATTTTTCTCCAAAGAGCTTTTCGAAAAAGTACTTTTGGAGAAAATCAAATTATATTTGGCTAATCAATATAAAAAGTACTTTGAGCAATAATTGTTTTGGTCTTTAAAAAAGTGCATTTAATTATCAAATTACGAATAAGAACGTGACTAGATTTCTTAATACAAATATCATAAAAGTAAATAAATAGTCACAAATTTTTATTATTAAAGACAATAATTAAAAAAATAAATTTATTTAAGTAAAATGTGAAAATAAAAATAAAAATGTAATTTAATTTTTAATATGATTTAAATATATTTGGAAATTATTTAATAAATATAAAGGCATTCACCCCAAAAGTCACTAAATATTAGAAAGCTATTCCGAAAACAAGAAGAAATACTTATAGATTAATATCCTAAGTACCAGGTATAAAATAAGTAAAGTTATTTTGGTATATAATATATTTTGCTAAGGATATTTTTGGTAATAAGAAAAGTCAAAACTACTTCTGTTTCTGGGGAGAAGTTAATTTGTTTTGTTTTTCAAAACTGTTTCTGCTTCTTTCAAAATATACTTTTCCCCCCAAAAAATATCTTGGTCAAATACCTCAATGCGAGAAAAAAGAACTTTTTAGGGGAAAAAACACTTTTAAGGAAAAGAAGAAGCTTGACCAATCATGCTATACGTTTAAGTAGCACTTGATAGATTTGGTCAAATTTTACCATAAAATAAGCAAACCAACTATAATTTACCCGGTCCAAAATTTGGTCTGCCGAGCAACTAATCAAATGACTCTGCATTGAAATTGCTGAGTAGTCGCATATTGTATTAAACAATTGCTTTGAAATTCTTCGACTGAACGTCTATATGTATATTTGCTACAACTAAGAAAACGTATGCATTTACATTTATTGTTATCACCCTATTATAATCATGAAAAATTATATGATTTGGCGTATATTAATTTCATGACTTTGTTATTATGGATCTCCAAGATTTCAACGTAGCTTGTTAGATATAGAAGAGCATTTTTCTAATGTTATTTGAATAAGCTGGAAACATGTTTTTATGTTTTCGTTTAGTACCTCAGCTTCACGTGTCCTTATTATGCCCCCACAAAATCTCTCTTTTGATAATTTAGTAATTTTTTCTTAACAAACTCATGGCCAGCAAAATTCCTCTGTATTGTTTCCTTTAAAAAAGTTAGTTTAGTTAATTGTATCAAATTTAGCTTTTTAGACAATTAATATAACCCGGTGGAGGGCTTTCTATGTTAAAATTAATCGGCAATGATTATTATTTTAAAAAAAAGGCTCCACCTTAAAACACAAAGAGGAAGATTTTGATCCGCGCGTCCAAGAGCTCTGGCAATTGGCGATTTTGCGTAGACTGGGAGGAAAGCTTCGCGGGCTCTTTCATGGCGTCGCCGGCCACTAGCCAGCCACCTGATGGGGCTGGTCCGTCGTCTACACCTCCACCACAACCTACTACATATATTACACCCACAAATCCAATCCAAAACTAAGCAAATCTTTTACAACCAAAATCACAAAATAATCCCATGCAAACCCTAGTCGTCGTCTCCATGAAACCAGTGGAGTATTTACATGGAGAGCCTATAATACGCTGGAAAAAGGCAGAAGTGAAGCAATCAATAGTTAAACAAGGTTTGCAACTGGCAGTGTTGGGAAAATTTTCTTATGGCAAGAAGTAATCAACGAATTGCGCAAGGTCATACCAATACAATGTGAGTTGAAGGGTGCATGTTATATAGGGCTCATTGAAGATAATCATATGCTAATTAGGTTATCATTGATGGAGGTTTATGTTCATCTACTCTCGAAGCCAACTTTTTATTTGAAGGCACAAGGTGAAATATGACATATGCGATATACTAAGTGGAATCCATGGTGGAAACCTGATGAAGAGACCCCCATTGCTATTGCGTGGATTAGCTTGCCAGAGCTGCCACCTAATATTTTGGTAAGGAATTCATATTTTCATTGGCAAGAGCAATAGGTAATCCACTTCATATAGATTTGGCTACACAAAATGACACAAGACCTAGCTGTGCAAAGGTTAAGGTAGAAGTAAATTTACTTGCAAAATTTCCTCAAAGAATTAAGAGAGTGGAAGAAGAAGATGAGACTGGGCCAGATGAATCTAAATGGATCAAAATCAAATATGACTACTTGCTATAATATTGTAATACATGTAGAAAGCAAAGGCACAACGAACTTGAATGCTGGGCAATTCATCCAGAATTACATAAGAGGTACGATGACAAGGTTGAGAATCAAGATACTGGAAGGGAAGTAGTTGGTACTGCAGTTACTTCAACTAAAGTACTCTCAAGTGGAAACATTTTGGGTAAACCAATAACAAATAATGCCAAACAGGAGTGGATACAAGCAAGAAATAATAAGTATCAACGTGATAATAAGGGTCATATGATTGGCAATACAAAGGAGAAAGTAGTTGACAATGGGAAGGGGAAGAACAAAGATGAGGGAGTATCAACAAAAAATAAATGTAATGCTTTGGAGGTAGAAGAAATTGATAAACCAACTTTAAGGATCACTGATGGCAAAGGAGATGGAAAAGGCAAAGAAAAAGAGAAAGAACAACTAGAGAAAGTTACCAAGAAAGGGTAGAAGAAGCAACGTGGTAATAATGCTAAGAATGATAAGAAGAAGAAGCAGGTAAGGAATGTTGAAAATCCCAGCTCCAATCCTAAGAGTGCTAGGATTACTGTAACGGCTAAGGAAGGTGTTCCTAATCCTAGTGATACAAGAATTAAGGTAGAGAAAAGTATGAAAGCTGGAAAAGAGAATCCGAGTAGAAATATGAGCCCTAATCCTAGTAATAATGGGATTAAGGATGCAACTACAAAGGAGAGGACGGTCGACTGGGTTCAAAGGAGCTTTGGTACACAGAATGAAGATCTTAATGTTAATGTAAACCACTAATGCCACGAGGTTCCTTCCCAGACCTTTGTGGAATCACCCAAGTCAACTGGAGCTACTAGAAGTGATAGACAGTTATGGAATGATGAAGTACCGGAGTTTGATGATGATTCAGAAGCAAATATAAGCACAAGAGCTAATGATCAGAGGGGCAACTTACAGCTTGAACAAGTAGACAGTGTGGACCTAAGTAAACCCTAGCTCCCAGAAAATTAGGCTTGATGATTTAGAGAGGACCAATGCTCAGCAACCTTTGCAACCAATTGGAGATGATACAGGACCACGAAGTGAACCTAGAATCAATGGTGGATCAACTGCAGAACCAGCTGGGAGGAACAACTTCAATGGAACAGTAAACTCTAGAAAAACTGTTCAAATTTTGGACAATTCTAGAGGTGATCCGGTGGAGATTTTGGGGATAGAAAAAGTTGACAATGTTAATGTTAACGTCATAGATGATACAGTGAGGGAAAATCAACAAACACCTCAGGGAAAGACCACTGATCTTAATGGAACAGTAACTTCTGGGAAACTAGCTACAGTGAACCTTAATTTGGGCAATGTCTATGAACTCCAAGTCGGGATGATGCAGGAAGTTGTAGGCAACTTAGAGCAGAATGACAAGGTGTATAAGGAGCAGGCTATTCTACCAAAGACAACAGGAGCATTAGAGGCAATGCCAATGGCTTGTGCATCAGCCACTAATCAGATCATGCAGCTTTAGCTCAATGTTCCAGTGAAGTCTCATTTGCAAACATTGCATGATCTAGTCACTCACAATGTGGCACCTATGAAAATAGCTTTGATGGAGCAGCAACAACTAGAAGAAGATGGATATGATGAATCAACTGTTGAAAATTTCATACAAGTGGCAAGGGAGACCGGTCTATCTCTTAGAACTAGTGCAAAAGGGGGTAAGAAACAAAGAAGCAGACTCATAAAGAACCTCTTTAACCTTTAAGAATCATGTCCATGAGCACAGCCTCACAAACTAAATGATGATCAAGAAATTGATTTGGAATATTAGGTCTGTAAATACACGACGGGCCTTCCCTAGGTGATCAATATGCAAAGGTAGAACAAATTCTTTATCATTGAATTAATTGAGCCCTTTAAGAATGCAGGACACATACAAAGGTATAAGAGGAGGCTTAACATGGAGACTGCTTTTTCAAATTTGAATGAAAAGATATGATTGTTCTTTGATGCTGTGGTAAAATGGGAATTAGTGATGGAAACTACTCAACAAGTGACTGTAAAGGTATTCCATCATGACATCAGGCAACACATTATGATGACCTTTGTTTATACAAAGTGCTCATCTTTGGAGAGATTGGAATTGTGGGATAACTTGTATTACATGGTAAGTGACATAGTGTTACCTTGGCTAGGAGGAGATTTTTATGTGGTGTTACATGAAGATGAGAAGATCCAGTATATCCTTCTGAATATGAGGACTTTGATTTTTGTGTAAACTCATGTGGCTTGTTTGATAAAGAATATAAAGAAGGTCCATTTATATGGTGGAATGAGAGACCTAATACTGAGTGTATATTTAAGAGGTTGGAAGGAATTTTTGTGAATTTGCCATTTCAGAATATTCTTTCAACCATTGAAGTGGAACACTTGATCAGACCTGGATCAGATCATACACAATTACTCATGACTTGTGGAGAGAAGGCTACAAACTTTGTCAAGCCATTCAGATTTTTAAACTTATGGACAAAACATGCTACATTCATGAAGGTGGTGAGACATAATTGGAATGCTGAGTTCATTGGAGATCTTTTTCTAATATTCAAGCACAAACTCAAGAAGGTGAAGGCAACTTTGTCTAAATGAAGTAAGGATTCTTTTGCTGACATCTTCAAACAATTGGAAATACTAGAAGATATTGTTAGGGTGAAGGAGATGTTATTCGAGAAGGAGCCTACAATTGAGAACAGGATTATCCTTCAGAAAGCTCAATCAGAATTGAAGAAATATCTAAGTATAAAGGAGCAACACTGGAAGAAAAAAGGTAGTATGACATGGTTTGCTGAGGGTGATAAAAACACTAGTTTCTTTCACAACCATGTTAATGGAAAGAGAAAGAAACTATAATTGAAAAAACTCCAGAATAGATATGGGGCATGGCTAAATGATCAAGATCAAATGGCTACTGCTACTGTTGAATTCTATCAAAGACAATTCGCAAAAGAGGGGGATTCTACAGATTTCTCAATGTTGGACAATGTACCAACTATGGTATCCATGGAACAGAACTTGGAGTTATGGAGGTTTCGAACATTAGAAGAGGTCAAGAATGCAGTTTTTGAGCTAAGTAGAGACAGTGCCATTGGTCCTGATGGATTTACTAGCTTTTTTTGTCAAGTCTACTAGGAGGTGATCTGCTGGGAGGTCCATTTACATGGTGGAATGGGAGACCTAATACTGAGTGTATATTTAAGAGGTTGGACAAGAGGTTTGTGAATTTGCCATTTCAGAATATTCTCCCAACCATTGAAGTGGAACACTTCATCAGAACTGGATCAGATCATGCACAATTACTCATGACTTGTGGAGAGTACGCTACAAACTTTATCAAGCCATTCAGATTATTAAACTTATGGAAAAAACATGCTACGTTCATGGAGGTGGTGAGATATAATTGGAATGCTGAGTTCATTGGAGATCCTTTTCTAATTTTCAAGCACAAACTCAAAAAGGTGAAGGCAACTTTTTGTAAATGGAGTAAGGATTCTTTTGGTGACATCTTCAAATAATTGGAAATACTAGAAAATATTGTTAGGGTGAAGGAGATGTTATTCGAGGAGGAGCCTACAATTGAGAACAGGATTATACTTCGGAAAGCTCAATCAAAATTGAAGAAATACCTAAGTATAGAAGAGCAATATTGGAAGCAAAAAGCTTGTATGACATGTTTTGCTTAGGGTGATATAAACACTAGTTTATTTCACAAGCATGTTAATGGCAAGAAGAAGAAACTACAATTGAAAAGAATCCAGAATAGAGATGGTGCATGGCTAGATGATGAAGATAAAATGGTTTCTGCTACTGTTGAATTCTATCAAAGACAATTCAGAAAAGAGGGGGATCCTACAGATTTCTCAATGCTGGACAATGTATCAACTACGGTGTCCATGGAACATCATTTGGAGTTATATAGGTTTCCGACATTAGAAGAGATCAAGGATGCAATTTTGGGTTAAGTGGAGACAGTGCCAGTGGTCCTGATGGATTTACTGGCTTATTTTATCAAGTCTGCTGGGAGGTGATCTGCTATGATATTCGCAATATGGTGCTATATTTCTATGGAGGTGCAACTTTGCCAAAGTCAATTACTCACACTAACTTGGTGCTACTGCCAAAGAAGCCAAGAGTTCAAACATTCTCAGACTTAAGACCTATAAGTTTGAGCAATTTCATTAACAATGTGATCTCTAGGGTTATTCATGATAGACTAGAGAAGTTTTTGCCTACTTACATCTCCCCTAACCAATCTGGATTTGTAAAAGAAAGGAGTATTTTTGATAACATCCTACTGAAATAGGAAATTGTCACTGACATAAGAATGAGAGGCAAACCTACCATTGAGGTGATTAAACTTGACATGGCAAGGGCATATGATTGGATTTTCTAGAAGTATTTGATGCATGTATTAAGAAGGATGGGCTTTGCAGAACACTTTATCACCATGGTGTGGAACTTACTATCTAATAATTTGTATTCAGTGTTGGTTAATGGGCAGTCATCAGATTTGTTCAAGTCCACAAGAGGTGTAAAGCAAGGAGATCCACTGTCTCCTGCCTTATTCATTCTGCCAGCTGAAGTGTTATCTAGGTCTTTGAACAAATTGTTCGAGGATAAGACATTTGTTGGATTTGGCATGCCCAAATGGTCTGATCCTTTGAACCATTTGGCTTATGTTGATCATACTATAATATTTGCTTTAGCTCATCCTCCTTCTTTGGGAAATATCATGGCAGTATTAGGAGGGTATGAGTAGGTCTCAGGTCAACTAATCAATAAATCAAAGATCTCTTATTACATGCATGCCAATGTAGCACATGCGTTATTTCAAGCAGTTGGTGACATTACAGGTTTCACAATAAAGCAATTTCCTTTCACATACTTAGGATAACCTATATTTTACACTAGAAGAAGGAAGGATTATTATGATGATTTATCAAAAAGGTGAAGGCTAAGCCACATGCTTGGAAAGGTAAACTGCTATCATTTGGAGGAAAGGCAACTATGATCACTAGTGTACTTCAAAGCATGCCAGTGCTCTTCTGTCAGTCCTTGATCCTCCTGATAATATACTTGAACACTTGCATAAAATCTTTGCAATATTCTTTTAGAGCAATAAGGAAGAAGGTAGGAGTAGGCATTGGTCATCTTGGCAGAACCTATGCCTGCCTAAAGAAGAAGGGGGGCTAGATTTTAGATCTTTACATGATGTATCAAAAGCTCTATTTGCTAAACTTTGGTAGAGGTTTAGGACTACCAAATCATTGTGGTACAACTTCATTTGGAACAAGTATTGTAAAAAGGAGTTGCCTACTGTAGTGTAATTTAGAGAGGGTTCTCATGTGTGGAGGCATATGTTGAATGATAGGGAAGAAGTAGAACATGATATCATGTAGGAGATGAAGAGCGGAACAACTAAAATATGGCATGAAAACTGGACAGGACTAGGTGCACTCTATCATGTACTGCCTCCAGATTTTCCAATAGATGAGGAATTGCATAAGGTATCAGAATTAAGGCAAGGAGGATCATGGAATGACAAACTAATTGATCAAAGTTTTCCTAAAGATATTGCTGACCATATTAAATATAATGTCCATTATGAGGGTAGCGAGAATATTGGGACATACTATACTAGATGCCAACTTCATCAGAAAAGTTCATTGTTAGTAGTGCTTGGAAAATTCTGAGACATAGAGCTAATCCTAATCAGGAATTCAAACAAATATGGACTAAAGATTCGTCATTCAAGATATCTTTCTTCTTATGGAGGCTATGGAGGCAAAAGTTGGCTACGGATGATTTATGGAGAAGGCAAGGGTATATAGTCATGTCCATATATTGGTATTGTCAGCATCCTCAGGAGAAAACATTAGATCATATATTCTTAACTAGTCGTACTGCATCAAAGGTGTGGAAACTGTTCATGGGAGCTGCAGGGATTAATGTGCCAATAGTAAAAGTGAATCAAGTGATAAGGAATTGATGGAATGCAAATTGTTATCCAAAATTAAAATCATTGTTTCAGACAGCTCCAACTATCATTACATGGTAGCTATGGAAAAAGAGGAACACTGACAGGAATGGGGGAACTGTCTCTACTAATAGAGTCATTCATGAAGTGAACAAGACATTGCATTACTTGGCGAGGGTTAGGTATCCATGATTATCTCATATACCTATGTTGTGGCAAGACATGATTCAGTTCTTAGAAGCCTACAAACCAATATTGATCACTAGGAGAGTTACTTGGCAGCTCTTATATCAAGGGTGGTATAAGTGTAAAATTGATGAAGCTTCAAAAGGAAACCCTGAGACTAGTTCATTTGAATTTTGTGTGAGAGATGATACAGGAGATCTAGTATATGCAAGGGTAGTGTATTTAGGAGTGACCACCAATGTTGTAGCTGAGGCAAAAGCAATACTGCAAGGCTTGAAGTACTATATTGAGCATGATCTTCATCCACTCATATTGGAGACTGACTCATTGGTGTTAAAGTAGGTTATTGAAAGGGAATTGGATCCACCTTGGTCTATAGTACCAGAAGTACAGAAGATTAAGGAGTTGAGGGATCACTTTAATATGATATTTCAACATGTGTTCAGAGAAGGTACATTGTTGCAGATTTTATAGCTAACATTATTTTATTTTTTTGCAGGTATAACTCAATTCCATACTTACTCTGAACTGCCTAGTGCAGGGAGGAGGCTATTCAACATTGACAAATCACAAACACCTAATGTTAGGATTAGGATTGCCAAAAGAAGAGCCCCAAATTGATGATATTACTAGGTTTGTCATTGTATTTGCTTGCTTATCACATTGTAATGTTTAGAATTTGTACATTGTTAGAGTACTTTCCAGTAGTATTATCATGTTATCATGCTCATTTTGGAGGTGCTTTAATGGTGTATGGAAGTTTTCAAATAAGCAGGTTGTGGACAGTTCATTTTATAATGTTTTTAAAGAGTCTAATATCTAGTCGTGAGTCTCAGTACTTCCTTTGCATTGACTACTGTTTATGTGCTTACCATATGTTTGAACATATATTGGATCAATGGTTGTTGAAATGCAAAAGTTGGGATCCAATGTTATCAATAGGATTGGTTGTTACTTAGTGTATATGTGTACTGCTAGGATATTAGCCAGTGGTATTGGTATGATTTCATGCCCAATCTGGAGATCTAATAGCAATGCACATAGCTGTTTTGAAATACAGACATGGGATATATGGATAGGTTACTGCTGGCAGATACTGCAGCATCACATAGGTGCCTATAGGATATTCATGTTTCTTGATTACAATTCATCAGTACTACAGGGTTTTCTAAAGGATTATTGATGATATTAAATGTTACTGGAAGGTATAATATCTCAGATTAGCATGCTTTGTAATGTCATGACATTATTCAGTTGTATTGACATGTATACATGTCCAATCTGGAGGTGTTATGAAAGTGCAAGCATGTGGTATATATTGCAGAATATGGTAGCTTTCACTGCTTCTCTTAGGCAATTTTCATTCTACATAGGTATCCTTTGGCCTGGAATACATTTATATTATGCAGGGAAGACAGAATTGATGCCTACATTGTTCATGAAGTTGGTAATCTGCATGGATTCTTGGTCACTTCCAATTGGTGGTGTTACTTGGAGTTTCACATTTGCCTTGTCCTTCGAAACACAAAATATGGCACTTGGTGAGAGCATTAGAGGTGCTACATTGAGGTTTTGCACTTGGCTTGTGGATAGATACACCATCATATGTAGAGAGTTGGCTATTACACTATTTGTAATAGTTAGCATCTCTTATTTCATTATCTTTAGCCCTAGTTTAGCATATTTGAGATTTGGTTGGACAAATTGTAAACATTGGATCCTTATTTTTTATTATTATATATATTCTAACCACTAGGCTAACTGCCTAGTGGTATATTTGCTATAAACAAAGAGAGAAAGATTTCATAATGCTAAGAAAAAAAATTCCTTGTGGAAATTAATAAACAAATATTGCAAACTTGTAAAAGCATAAATCTACAGGTGGAAGGATGTAGTAGGGTATGAACGCATTCCTCTTCAGATAGTTAAAACAATCACCATTGAACAGAACCAATTGTTATCAGTAGATTGCAAGTTTCAGACTATTCCAATTGAGGCCTGGCCAAAAGCTTCTCATGTTCTATACTAAGAGCCCGTTTGGGTTGGCTTATTTTAAGTACTTTTAAGCCAAAAAGTTTTTTAAGCCATTTTGTAGTTATCGAGGTCCACTTATGATTCCGAGTCTGGGAATAGTTACGTATGGTAATTTAAGACTTGCACGCAAAATTTGGTGTCATTCCGAGTAGTTTAAGTATGTTTTGGCACATTCGGAGTAAGTTGGAAGAACTTAAAATTCATCAGTTGATTTAATTTAGTTTGGGGTGTGATTCTTAGTTTTAATATTGTTTTACGCGTTTCGAGGGTGCGAGCGATTCCGTTTTATGATTTCAAACTTATCGATATGTTTGGACGAGGCCCCGGGGGGCACCGGGTGTTAATCGAACGAGACACAGACCAAGTTTGGACTTAGAAGAAATGGCTGAAGCATCCAGCTTCTGGTGTAACCGCACCTGCAGGAGGGCAGCCATGGGTGCAAGCTCGCAGAAGTGAGCCAGTCACCGCAGAAGCGACCTAGCAAAGACTACCCAGGAACCGCAGAAGCGGGGAGGAGGACCGCACCTGCGGAAACGCAAGTGTGAAGAAGAAAATCGCAGATGCGAAGAGTTCGCCGCAAAAGCGGTCTCGCAGAAGCGAGCCGCTGGTCACAGAAGCGAGGAAACCAGCTGAGGTTGAGGACTGCATCTACGAGGCCTTTTCCATAGATGCGGAGCCGCAGATGCAGCCAAGGAGCCGTAGGTGCGAAAATCGCTGGAGGCAGAATGGGTTATTTAATGCGGGACTTAGGCTATTTTGAGCTCATTTACTACACTCTTGGACGATTTTGGAGCTTTAAAAAGGGGGATTTCAACCTAGCTTCTGAATGTAAGTAATTCCTACCCAATGTGAGTTTAATACATAGATTATGGGTAGATTTTAACATGTAATATTATGAGAATTATGGGTTTAGCTGAAAAACCTAGATTTTGATAAAAATGGGATTTAACCACGAGAATGGTTATGGGCTTGAGTGAAAACTATATATTTGAGTTCGTGAGGTTATGGGTAACAACGTTTTTCGAAAATTTTCGGAATCCGAGCACGTGAGCCCGGAGTTGAATTTTAGGAACCTTCCAATTTGGGTTGGGTAATTACTCTGATAGTTAAATTATGAACTTTTGAACATGTATTGATTAATTTACATAACATTTGACTAGTTTCGGTTTGTTTGGCAACGAGTTGAGGATTTAAAGCATATTTGTGGATCGGTAGTGATCTTGAGAACGAGGTAAGTCTCTTGCCTAACTTTGTAAGAGGGAAATGTTGTAAATTATATGTGTGGGAAGCTACATACGTACTAGGTGATGAGAGTCCATGCATAGCTATATTCCATGTGATCTCTGGGTAGTCTTAGGCTTACACCATGCCTTGTTGCTCTATGATGTTTTTCATGCATATAAATTGTCTTAATTAGAGTTGTGATTAAGGACTTTAAGATTTAAAGTCTCCCGTTTAAATTTCTTATGTGTAGGGAAGAATGGAAGAATTTTATAATAACTTGAGAATTTATGTTCACTCGCGTCGCACGTATTTCCGCGAGAGTGGTAAATTTCCTCTATTCTCATGGGAGCGGGCTGTTCACCTTGGCAGGTTAATAAATACAACTATGGTTCGTGCCGTTCGACCCTCGGCAGTGCACGATATATACATTCTGAATCGGGTCGTACGACCTTGGCATAAATCGTGCATGATAATACTTGGAGCCTAATTTTATTTGAAATTAATTTAATTCTTGAGCGGTTACAACTATTTAAATGACAGGAATTTGACCCAAAATTTATTGATAGTGAAAGAATTATCGTTCTCTGCTTGTTACTGAGATTTTAAATGACAGGAATTTGACCCAGAATTTATTGATAGTGAAAGAATTATCGTTCTTTGCTTGTTACTGAGTTGTATTAATTGTTTTACATAATCCATGCTTATTTATAATTCCACAGTTTTATTGCTAGCCCATAGTAAGTGTCGAAGTCGACCCCTCATCACTACTTCTTCGAGGTTAGACTTGATACTTACTGGGTACATGTTGTTTATGTACTCAGGCTACACTTCTGCACTAATCATGCAGGATCAAAGGCAGGTGCATCTGGTGGACATACCGGCGCACACCCCAATTACCCGAAGGCCTAGTGGTGAGCTGCATCCTGAGTCGTTCTGCAGCACCTAGAGCCTTTCTTTGTACTTATTTTTTCTGTCTATGTTATTTCAGATAGTAGATGGAGTTTTGTATATTCTACTAGTGCTCATATACTTGTGATACCGGGTCTTGGCACATACACTAGTAAACGCTATGGTTTTGGGATTATCACTATTATTATGATTGTACTTAGCTGCTTTCGTCTTATTTATTTAAAGTTGTTGTTTCGTAACCTTTTAATTTATGGAACCTAATTACTTGAAAACTTATTAAAAGGAGAAATAACGTGGTTATTTCATTGTTGACTCGCCTAGCGGCAGAGCTGGTCGCCATCACGGCCCATAGAAAAATTGGGTCGTGACATCCAGGGTGCCAGAGTGTTCTCTAAGATCGACTTGAGATCTGGGTATCATCAGCTGAATATTCATGCTCTGGATGTTCTGAAGACGGCTTTCCGGACTAGATATGGGCACTATGAGTTTCTAATGATGTCCTTTGGCTTGACCAATGCTCCGACGGTGTTTATGGATTTGCTGAACCGGGTGTTCAGGCTATATCTTGACTCATTTGTCATTGTCTTGATTGATAACATATTGATCTACTCGTGTAGTATGGAGGAGAACGGGTAGCATTTGAGAGTTATGCTTCAGACCTTGTGGGAATAGAAGTTATATGCTAAGTTCCCTAATTGCGAGTTCTAGTCAGATTCTGTGGCATTATTGGGACATGTTGTCTCGGGTGAGAGTATTAAGGTAGATCCCAAAAAGATCAAGGCAGTCTAGAGTTGGCCTCGTCTTACCACAACGACCAAGATCAGGAGCTTCTTGGGGTTATTATTGCCAGTTTGTGAAGGGCTTCTAGTCTATTGCGGTACCTTTGACTAGATTGACCCAGAATGGTGCTCTATTCAGATGGTCCAATGATTACGAGGCGAGCTTTCATAAGTTCAAGACCGCATTGACTACATCACCGATGTTAGTGTTTTCCTCCGGTTCTTGGATGTATTTTATGTATTGCGACGGTTTGCACATTAGCCTGGGTTGTGTATGGATGAAGGAGGGGCGAATTATTGCATATGCTTCACGTCAGCTGAAGCCCCACGAGAAGAATTACCCCGTACATGATTTGGAGTTGGCCACGATAGTTCATGCTCTCAAGATTTGGAGGCATTATCTTTATGGGTGTCCTACGAGGTTTACACCGATCATCGTAGCTTGCAGTATTTATTTAAGCAGGGGGATCTTAAATTGAGGTAGCACAGGTGGCTTGAGTTACTGAAGGACTATGATTTTACCATCATTTACCATACGGGCAAGGCGAATGTGGTTGCGGACGCCATAAATACAAAGGACAATAGTATGTATAGTTTGGCATTCATTTCGGCAGAGGATACCGAGCTTCATTACTTTATGTTTTGGCGGAATACTTGATTATTAGCGCAAAATTATGCTTTCTTTGAGTACTATTCCGATGTAGTAGTCATTGATTGGAGTTTGTAGAGTTTTTTTCTAGTCCTGTAGATCGGGCCGAACGCCTCGACAGTATATTAGATGCATATATGGTTCGCGTCGGTCGACCCTCGGAAGTGTACAAACTATTCTGGATCGGGCCGCACGACATCGACATAATATCATGCGTGTTAATATTTCTAGGAGTCCGATTATACTTGATATTTCTTTCTTTATCTAAGACTTGAAAATTACATGGTGGCTCTTATGTGTTAAAGACTTGTCATGTGATATTTGAAGATTTTAAATTGATATTATATTTAAGAATTATTATTTGTTGTTTCTTATTCCATTATTATTGTAGTATTTCATGCCTATTTATGATTCCTATACAGTGTCGATGTTGACCTCTTGTCACTACTTCTTCGAGGTTAGTCTAGATACTTATTGGGTACACGTTGTTTATGTATTCATGCTACACTTCTGTACTAATTGTGCAAGATCTGAGACAGGTACATTTGGTGGCCAGTCAGATGCGTCTCCCCGCTACCCGGAGACTTAGTGGTGAGTTGCTTCCTATGCTCCGTTCTGCAGCACCCGGAGCCTCCTCATTGGTATATTTACTTTTCTGTCTATCCTACTTCAGACAGTAGTTGTAGGAAGTTATGTATATTCTACTAGTTTGCTCTTGCACTTGTGACACCGGATTTTAAAACATTTCTAGTAGATATTCATAGTTTTTGTCTATTAATTTCACTACTTCACTCTTATGTTTATTTCGTGCTTTTTATTATTATAGTCATTTACTCTTAGTTTCTTTATTAAATAATATCAATGACTTTAAAAATAATAAAATGAATAATTAAGTTGATAGTTCATTGTTGGCTTGTCTAATGGCGATGTTGGGCGTCATCACGACCTATAGCGAAAATTGATCATGACATTATAATTCTGAAGTTCTTGAGGTCTAGAAAGAAGGAGAAAAAAGGAAGTTGAATATAGCATATCTAACAACGCAAAAGAGAGGTAATTTAGCATGTATTAAATAATAACACAATAATCATTGATCATGAATTGCATACTTGGATCTTCCTTCTTCACTATTAATTCATCTAGATTGACTAGTCATTTAAAGGAAAAAGTTTTATTTCAAACTATACTTAGAATGAATTATAGATTACTCACCTAAACTAAAACATAACAACACACACATTATGAGTAAGCAATTATTTACTTTCATAAAAGTAGAATTGAATTTCTTCAATCTCCATATACTAATATCAGCATAATCTTCTCCATTAATGTAGAACCATAAATGTGAATATTGTGTGCTATAAAAATAGTTCAATGACTCAATCCTGACTCAAAAATATATGAAAAATGAATTCTATGAAAACATTATTAGTGATCTTCTTTATCTCTGTCTCTCTTGTAAGTCATTCTTTTGGCGATTTGATCGAAAATGTTTGTCAAAAGTTCAATGACTATAAATTATGTGTCGAATCTCTTGGAACGGATCCTAAGAGCTCTTCCGCTGATCAAAAAGGCTCGACACATATTATGCTTTAATTGTCTTTGACTAAGGCTAAGAACATTTATAATAATGTCTTAATTCTGTTGCAGCAAACAAAAGAAGATGTTCTCAAGCAATGCCTTCAAATTTGCAAGGACAATTATGATGAAGCAGTGGATATATAACATTACATCTTCTATCGAATATTTAGATGCAAATGATTTTTTTAGTGCCGCGAGTTTTGCAACTGATGTCATTCATGATTCCACCTCTTGTGAAGAATCATTCACCGAACCACCTATTTGCAAGTCTCCATTAAAATCAAAGAGCGATAATTTTTTTTATTTTATTGAGACAACAGTAACTTTGATACACTTGTTAGGAAATGTGTAAACGCATCTCTTTTAGTATTGCGCCCTAAAATAAAGACTTTAGTAAAGCAAGATAAACAAGCTTTCATCTTAATTATCAAATGTTGTCATAAATACTATTTAAAGATCTATCCTAAAGTTTGTTTTACAAGTTATTGTCTTCTTTGTCTGTTTACCTCCATATTCAATCTTTATATTAAAATTAACTTGCTAGGAAAATGATTTTTAAATTTGCAGTTTCTATAGAAACTTTTCCTAATGAAATATATTTATATTGTTTAATCGAATATTAAATTAGTTTCCATAACATTTATATCATTAGGCATAACTAGTACAGTTATGTAACAAACATTGGTGTCGGAGTCCTTTAAGGAAAATTATATAGGAAAATTATATGGGCATGGCTTAAATAGGACAATATAATATTATATTAAAAGTATCTTTCGATTGATATATATCCTCATGTTATTTTTAATTTAAGCGTTAGGTGACCGACTATTTATTAGAGTAACACTTGTGTCCAACTGGTGGTTGAGACGTGAAACAAATACTATCGTGTGTTAATTTGAGATAGTTCTTGCTTAAGGCCTTATTATCACATTAATGCATGGTATTAGTTTCACCCGGCTATAGCAACTCGTGCCT
>AWOL01S0059525.1:2844-18938 GCA_000715115.1 Nicotiana otophora | reverse complement strand
GGTTTGAAGTAACCCTTGCTTCAACTCGAAATTATTAGCTGCAACTGGGGGTGGTCTCACACTTGATAACCCTTGGCCGAGAGCTATGTTTCTGATATGGTCTGCACCTAAGGGCTGATTCTGTGCCATCCTCCGAGTCCTTACTTATTCATATGCAATTTCTGCATCTCTAATAGCTTCTTCTTCAACATCCCTTGCAGCGTCTTCTCTTCGTTGGTTTCCTCCATCGCAGCCAAATCTACATTATCATCATCTCCGACCATGTTTTCTTTTGTTGAGGATTTCCCAACCTTCTCTATATACCCAGGGAGATTTCTTTCCTACCTTAATTGTCGCAGTTGTCTCTCTATTTCTAGATGGTATGGTTGCACTTCATTCCCAGACGATCGAGTCATGCACCAATCTAAACTATAGCCTGCGCATAGTCAACGAATACCAACCGTAAAAAGAGAAAAATAAAATAAAAATAAAAATTACTGAATTAGCACTACAAACTATTTCCAACACTATTGATTGCCAATCCCCGACAACGACGTCAAAATTTGACGAGCGCAAAACACACACTTAAATATGCTCGATAAACGAATATAGTAAAATATAATATCGTATCCACAAGGATTGGAGTTAAATAGTATTTTTGTAGTTTATAGCTAGATTGCTATCCAAGATGATCAACAATTGAGATTTCTGTAATTAAAACTAAAGTTAACTAAGAATCTAAACTTTTGGCTAATGACAATCGATGCAAGTAGTGAGCAAAGAAGGTTATCAATTGGGAGAAGATAGGGTTGATAGGATAGGTGCAAGACAAATGTTGGGATTAACTCTAGATAATTCACTTTTAATGTTCAAGTGAGTCTTTCGAATTCACTAGTTTATTAATTCAATTGTTTAGTCGAAACTCCTCCCTCGATTAAGTCTCAACCTCACAAGATAAACTAATTTAAGATTAGTGAAGATATGCACGAGATAGTAGTGGATTGGTCTTTAGGAGAACCTCTCTCGATTATCCTCCTAACTAGTTTTAATCAACAATTCAATCAGACTCTTTCGATTACTAAGAAGAATTAATGAATTCAACCAACAAGATAGAATGCAAAAATCTCAAAATTATGCCTCTCTAGATTAAATGAACAAGTGAATATAGATGCAACAATTAAAACATCCAAAACGATGCTATACATAAGAACTAGGGTTAATATCCACAAACAAGTATCAATACATCAAATCCATCAAAACCTAAAGAGACCTACTCCATAAATATGGAGAAATTCATCACAACAATGTTTAAATAAAAGGAAAACATAAAACTATCCAAACTCCTGTCTAGAGTGAGGAATGGATGATGAAATCCTTGTGCTTTTGCTTCTCCACCTCCTCCTTGGCGTCCTTGAATCTAAGATGTGTCAAAAGTCCTAAAAATAATGTTTTTACATGTATTTATATTTAGTAGGGTTGTGGCAAGACAAAAATACCTTTTCCTGCGCGAAATAGAATTCTAGCTCTGTAAATACTGCACAGGCACGTCGCATGGGGCAATGCGCCAGACGGGGTTGTAGTGGGATTGGTCAGAGAGCTTGCAAAATTGACTGGCGTAGAATTTGGGCAGCCGCGGCGCCCCACATGCGGCCCCGCGCGCCGCGGTTGTGTGTTTTTGTCAGAGTGAAACCTTTTCCTTGCATTTTGAAATTCGGATGTGGTTCTCGACCCCCGAACGCGATTCCGACACAATCCTCTAGGCCTTTACTCAGGCTTCAAAGCTCCAAATAGCTAGATTTCATTCCATAATATCTATATAGCTTGGAATCACTCCTACTGGGCATAAAACACGCAGTAAGTGCAAAACACTTGCGATTAAAGCTCAAACTTAATTGAAGTGCAGTAAATTAGAGTGCGTTAAGCAACTAAAATAAGGGATTATAGCTTACCATCTGGCTGCACGGACAACTCACATGCCAACAGGATAACTCTCACACAGAAGGCAAGTACACGGGAGTACATGTAAATGCTCAATAATATCAGGATTCATCTTCTTAAACTGATATGGGTGATTTATTTACGTGTATGGTTGTACAAGTGCTCTACCACAATTCAAGTAAACAAGCAACAGTGGAGACATTGAATGGCACATAAGAAACGATAAACACAAAATGTACACGGTAGAACTCACACAGGGTATGCGCGCCATTACATAAATAACAACAATAACAATGCCCCAGGCCATCACAAGTCATCAAAAATCATTCCCGGCCATAGCCCACCTTGTCTCGCCACGTGCACAATAATAAATAAAATGCCCACATTGTCTCGCCGCTAGCACATAATAATATCCTCACCTTGTGACGCCACATGCGCAAACCCACATATATAGCCCGCCTTGTCACGCCACATGTGCAAATATCAATAATAACAATAGCACGGATAACTCATGTGCGAACACCCCGGCAATTCTCTCAACAATACCACGTGTGCCAAAACATAAAAACACATTAAAATAACTTTACAACATGTGCACATATGCCACAACATTTCGTCAAGACAATTTCAATACCACAACCACACATAGCCCTCGGCTCACCAACACTTGGTACAACAACAACAACAACAATAACACGGGAATACGATAAGTAAGTCAACTCAAGATCTTCAGAACACAAAGAAACGGATGAACGAGCTCGCAATGAAAGAGACAACAGAGAATAATGGTTTCAATAAGAATAGCTCAACAAGGGGAGAGATATCGTGCAACAATGATTTCCTCATAACTACAACTCGATGGTAAGAGAGATAGCATGAATCAATGATTCTAAGTAATGATAAGTCAACAATGAAAGGAATAACAAAACCTCAATTAAGGTTGAGCAATTACGGAAAAGATATTAATAAATTTAATTAAGGATAAGCAATTACAGAAAAGATAATAATGACTTTAATTAGTGATAAGCAATTACGAAAAGAATAATAATAACTTTAATTAAGGATAAGCAATTACGGAAAGGATAATAATAACTTTTATTAAGGAGAAGAAATTACATAAAAGATAGCATGGCAATAAAGAGGCAATATCTTCAATTAAGGCACATAAGCGTTTAATTGGCAACAAGGATAAAACATGAATCAATTAATTCCAAATAAGACGCGTAATGGTAAATTTAGTAAATGGGGGATTTAACATGCTAAAACAACTTTACATCTAATGAACATAAGAACCTAAGAGTACTAAACAGTCAAATTTCCACAAATACGCCCGAGTGCGTACTCGTCACCTCGCGTACACGGCCTTCACATGACACAATAAACACAAATGACTCAAATCCTGAGGGGTAGTTTCCCCCACACAAACTTAGGCAAGATACTTACCTCACAAAAGCTAGATATTTGCTCTAAGATGTCCTTATCGAGTGGAACAACCTCTGGATGGCTCAAATCTAGCCAGAAAAACGTCAAATCATAAATAAAACTCATAGGAAACGATTCCGGATAATAAAGCTTCAATCTTTTAAAAAAAACAAAAAAGTCAACCCAAAAATCAACCCGGACCCACACCTCGAAACACAACAAAATTCATAAAATTCGAGCACCCATTCAGTTACGAGTCCAACCATACTAGTTTCATCCAATTTCGACTCTGAATCGATGTTCAAAACTGAATTATTCTCTTCAAAAAACGTTTTTGATAAAAACTCCCAATTCTCCAATCAAAACAAGATTAATTCAAAACTGAACTTCTGTAATCATATTAAAATACACAAATTATAGTTTTATATTGACCCCCATAAAAAGACGAGAAGAACGCAACAAAGATTATCTCAATCGGAGCTCTAGAACTCAAGATATGCTCGAAATAATAAATAAACGCAGTCAGAGTTTTTTAATACATAGGGAATTTCGCTTCCACGACCAAAACTCCGAACCTGCGGTCTACCAGCTGTAATTTCTGCATTTGCAGACCATTTTTCGCACCTGCGAGGTCGCAGATGTGGACCCAACTTTGCATATGTGAAACACCAGCACCGACTCTCTTCTCCGACACTAAAATGAGCATAACTCGCTCATACGATGTCAACATTCAACAATTATTTTGCTATGGATCCGTAATTACGATACAGATCTAATGCTTCAATCAAAGCAGCAATTGGAGGTCATTTTCTTGATGTGGTAGCATTTATGCTTGATGAAATGATGTCGAAACATAAAAAATGAGCGCAACACAACCAAAACCTATCTGAAACTCCCTCGAGCCCCTCGGGACCCCGTTCGAACATACCAATAAGTCCCAACACATAACGCGGACCTACTCGAGGGCTCAAATCACATCAAACAATATCAGAAATATGAATTGCACCTCAAATCGAACTTAATAAACTTATGAACTTTCAACTTCTACAACTCGCGCCGAAACATATCAAATCAAACCGGAATGACATCAAATTTTGCATCCAAGTCTCAAATGATGTAACGGAGCTAATTTAATTCTATGAATCGCAATCCGAGCCCCATATCAACAAAGTCAACTCTTGGTCAAACCTCTTAACTTTCAAAAACTTCAACTTTCCATGTTTTTCCAAAATGCTTCGAATTATCCTACGGCCCTCCAAATAAACATTCGGACGCACGCCTACGTCCAAAATCCCCATACGAAGCTATTGGAATCATCAAAATGCCATTTCAGAGTCGTCTATACAAAAGTCAAACTCTGGTCAACTATTACCATTTAAGCTTGTAAAATAAGAATCCTTCTTCCAAATTGATCCCGAATCATCTGAAATCCAAACTCCAACACACACTAGTCATAATACATAATATGAAGCTGCTCGAGACCTTAAGCCGGCGAACGGGGCACTAGTTCTCAAAACGATCGGTTGGGTCATTACCTCCCCCCCCCAAACAAACGTTCGTCCTCGACCATGCCAAGAATCCTTCCGAAGTCATCAATCACTGAGATAACAAAGCTTACATAGACCCACGGGTGACCCCACATCACCCCAAATCCACATAAGCCCGATAACACCACCTCAACTGAAGGTTTTCCTTCCACCAATACTAATAGGCCTTAGAACCAAACTTCTCACCATCTGGTTATTTCCACAAGACCTGATTCCTACATCAACATACTGTATAAGCCTCAACCAGCTGCAATAACCTATGTGTACACTCACCAGATACAAACACATAACCTAACACACTACACATATGTCCATAACAACATTTCTAATCACAATAGATGTCCATACCCAAACCCAGCACCGGCAATTAACCTCATATCAGCTAGAACCCTATTCCAAACCTCCATAACACAGACAAGAATGCAAGAAGCACGAAGATGCCATGATTATTCACTCAAATAAACAAGTCACACCCAACAACACTTGGGCACACACCTCGCAAGCTAAACCCCAATAAGAACAAAATGAATATGACTGAATATACGAGGGAACACATGAAAGTACTGTCAAACAAGCCCGACCGGCACAACTCCATATTAGTAGCATACTACGAATTAATTCCACAAGGGAGAATCAAAGTATACAAAGAACTCACAAGGATCTCATCCTAATATAACTTCACAACGGCACATAGCCCGGCCAAAACATAACAACCTCATCGAAACGCGAGGATCCCATCCTCAGCTCTGAATCACAAATAAATTACACATCATACCAACTGAAACATTCTGCTAATTCAATTTTCGCCTGCAAGGTCACAACACATGCTGAACTCCTACACCGGTAGAGCATCTAATTCACAAATCGTAACCAACCTCCCAAAAATCACATTAAAACCTACCGTAATGGGTAACAGAAAGTCATTCCAAGTCTTATAGCTCTCAATAATGAATAAAACAAAATGATAGACACGGGCTACAACTATAGAATCTCCCAATAGGGGTAAACACATAAGCAAAGTACAAAATCATGAAACTCACCTATATGTGAAGCAACATAGGAGCACTCACCCCGATAAGCAGAACCGAAACAAAATATGAATGATGCTCCTCTATAAAAAATCAAAACCATACTTGTACGACATCATCCGGTGCAGTAGCCTCATCCCTACCGTAGAAAGTACAACAACGGACCGATCCCCCTCTCTTGGGCGCCCTCTAGCCGCCTGACCTGCACCCCAAGCTGGAGGTGCAGTGATATCAGCAACTCGAGCAGAATGCATAGCTTGGATACCCCACTGTGACACATCTGTTCGGAGTGTGGGACAATCTCTCACCAGGTGGCTGGTATCTCCACACTCAAAGCAGACTCTCCGCCGACTTAGCTGTGAAAGTTGTCCTGCACGGCCACTCTGAGACCCTTGGATATCTGAAGTACCGCGCAAAGCCTGAAGTGAAAACTAACAAACTGACCCACAAAACCTCTATCATGGCGTACCTTGCCTCCAAAATAGGTACTAGTAGATCCTCCCGGTCTACGAGGCCTCTTAGCCTCCCTATCCTCTCTCTCTCCTAAACTCGTATGTCCTCTCCCTCCTAGTCCTGCATGCCCTCTAGTTGGTGAGCGATCTCTACCACCTTATGAAATGGAACATCCGACTCCATCTCCCGAGCTATGCTAAACCGGATATCATGGTTGAGCCCTTTAATGAACCTGCAGACTTGCTCTCTAACTGTAGAAACCAAAGTAGGTGCATGTCTGGACAAATCACTAAATTTGACGGCATACTATGACACTAACATAGTGCCTTGGCGCAACTTCTCAAACTCCACGTGCCAGGCATCCCGAAGAATCTGAGGAACATATTCACTAAAGAAGAACTCTGAAAAACCGATCCCATATGAGTGAAGTTGCCTTGGCCATGCTACCCAGCTCGTACATTTGCCACCACTGATATGCTGCTCCCTTAAGCTAGAATGTAGTAAACACAACCCATTCATCTCCACAATACCCATAGTGCGGAGAAAACGCTCGCACTCCTCTAGGAAACCATGTGCATCCTCTAAAGCCAAATCACTGAAGGTAAAAAGGAAATACTTCTTGAACCTTGCAAGTCTAAGTTGTTCTTCCTCAGATGTTGCTGCCCTAATCACGGGTTGAACTGGAAAACCTGGCTGCACCGGTACCACACTCGGAACCTTACCAATGTGAGCCCGCTACTCTAAGGTGCGGGCGGCGGCAGTTTGAGCTTCTCCCATTGTCTGTGAAGTAGTTGGTGTAGCCGGAATCAACCCCTGCCTGAGCCAATGTACTAAACATGCTCAAGAATTGTGCTAAGGTCTCCTAAAGTCCAGGGCAACAACAGGCACCTCCGGTGTGTGTCCCCTAACAGGAGCTACTGGTAGCTCCTCAACTACTGCTCTTATAGGTGATCTAGCTATAGCACGTGCTCCTCCTCGGCATGTGCCTCTGCCCCTGCCCTGACCTCAAGCAGCACCGGCTCTGGAGGCATGGTCCTAAGTAACTCCAGCTCATTTCCTCACCATATGTGAGAGAATAGAATGACAAAGGCTCAAACTCCGAGTTGTCTCACCCGAAAAGAACCATAGCCGAATTCTAAGCTGGCTAGTGAAGTTATTTTTCCCAACATACTGTAAGTAAATTCGGTAGCACTTATTCCAGGTCCAATAACCTCATCTCATCCAGCATAAGCTGCTCAACCGACATGCCACACCAGAACAACCTTGATCCACATTTAGTGCAACCCGTGCACCAAATAGGCAACAACTCGAATGTACCCAATAATGGAAAGAAAAACAAATAAGAGAATTGTCCGGCAACTAAAGAAATACCATTATAAGGCGCGATTCTATGAACCCGTCACACAACGGAGGAACAATATACATGAAATAAGAAAATGGATCATATTCCAATGTACTCTAATGTGATGCATGACCCAATCTGAACACCGGTCCATATGGAATAGCTCATGCCACGATGCTCTAAATTAAATAACTATATGTGCTATAACATCAAACATGCGAAGTACATGACTATAACCATGGATAAATGGATAGCACAATATATGATCCACTCCCAATCCACACTCAACAATGAGTGGAAGAGGTCATTGGAAGAATAGTACACAATTATTAGTCAGGGTCGATTTCCTCAGGGAGCTAACAATGGATGTTATAGTCTATCCTTGATGCGTGGAAACGAAACAACTTAAATACTTTTCCAATCAAGTTGGTTTTGCTAATTACTTCTATAAACTATACTATTAATGATCAACTAGAGAAATGAAACTAAATATTGAATAATTGTTTTTGGTTGTTTTCAAATAGGTAAAAAGGCCTAGGGATGTAACCTTTGCCTAGGTGTTCTCCTAATGGGTTAATTATGTTAACACTTATTTTAGTAATTGGGGTTTATCATAGCTCTCAACATTAAGTTATCCACTCAATACCTCTCGGTCATAGAGTGATTTTTCTCAATTTGGATTTCTCAATCTCAAATGGGTATCAAGATAAATAGTTGATATGAGCAGAAGTCGGGTTTTCCAAATCTCTAATTCAAACCCTTTAATTAGCCTAGTCAAATTTTTAATTGGCCCAATTTCTTGTTAGCCATGTTTTCCTAGACTAGGTCCCTCTTTCTCAAGTAAAGAGAAAGTCAAAAAGGCATTAATCAATGTTTGCAGCCATTAATTATAAAACTAAAGCATGAACAAGGATAAATAACAAATACCCAATCATAAACAAAGGTTAAACTAAATACCCATAAGGTTTAAACACTAGGGTTGGGTCACAATCCTAGTAAGAATCGAGATACTCATAGTAAAAAATGAATAAAACAAAGAAGAAACACTAGTTAAAGCCGTAATATAAAATTGAAATGATAAACTTTGATGTTTTTGTCAAAAAATGATCACAAATTACCCAACAATGTAAACTACAATGGCTACAGCTAGGAAAACATCAAAACATGACCTTAAGAAGTGATTCCCGTCAAAACATTGCCCTTCAGAAAGTTCTGCTGCCGCAAAATTCCATGTGCGGTCCGCACATTGCTTGACTCTGCAGTTTGAGAGATTCTGCATCTGCACAATTTGATCAGTGGCTGCACTTCAGCTTCTACGGCCGCACAAATCATGTGTGGTCCGCACTTCTGGCAAGGCTTCATTCTTGGTCATTTTGCACACTCTATGAACTTTTTGAATTATTGTCAATGCAACCATGTTCTATCGCCGCACTTCTCTTCAATCACTTCTGGGATTCTATATAAGATTTGTGGCCGCAGAAAGAATTCTGCGGTCCGTCTGGTCTATTGTGCCCCTTCTTTCCTTATGATTCAGAACACTCCTTTTTTAGTTGGGTTTCATCATTAGAGTCCAGATCTCCAACATTCCTGCAATATGCACACTTCAATTAGTTTTGGGAACATAAATCAACACTTTTAGACCTAAACTAAAGCAAGAAGTTACTAAAACGTTGTCAAAATTCACACTTATCAACTCCCCCAAACTTAAGTCTTTGCTTGTCCTATAGCAAATTGATTAGTTCCCACCTCCTCAGAGTGAAAGGTCATTTCAGCGAGTCAATGGTAAGCCATCCATACTCAGTTGGGACTAGCAATTACACACCACACTCGTGCATTGTCAACAAGTTGGCCATTCACATATCATGCACCTATAGTTCTAATGTGACATTTGAGATTCAAGAATTGACTTTACTCATCGAGGACTCATGTTCTATCATGTAGATCATGGTGGAATCCAAACTTTTCTTCCTCTACTTTCCATTTTACATGTTCACTATAAAGGTTAGAACTTAATCTTTAGATCAATGAAAGGTTTACTATTCTCTCACAATAGAATGTCACAAGTGCGGCTTCAAGTACCATAGGCTTGCCCCTGTGTACATCACCACTAATGTAAGCTTACTCGGTTCAAAATCAAGTAGGACTTATTTCGGGTTGTAATGAAGGATTTTGGATTAGGGTAGCATACCATATGGTTAAGTGGTTACACATTTCTTTAAGCACTCCATATTTCATTTCTTGGCTCTCAATTACAAATTTTTATAGGCATTCTCTTTTTCTTGGGGGCTAGAGAGACTTGACATCACACTTTCTTGTGCATTTCATTATTTTTCTCCCTCGATGCTCACGTTAGGGATCATTACCTCTTTTTGAATCATCTACCCTTCCTTTATTATCTTTCTTTCATTTTCAAGAAATCATTGTTTTTGTCTTTTTGGTGCCTTGTTACCTTTTTCAAATTCCTCAACTCTCCCTCATTATGTCTTAGGCCACTTATTTCACAAGAGTGTTAAGAAATGTCCCAGTGCCAAGAGAGGATCGCGATAAAACGGCTAAAGGCTTATATCATGGTTATCAAATGAGAAAGGCTAGAAGCTCAAAGGGGGTTGACTAGGGATAACAACATTGGTTTACAATAGAAAGCTTAAACAGACCAAGGAAAGCCTGCAATCATTTCCCAAACCAAGATAACTTAGGATTTCGCCTTGAAGCACATTCGGGAAAAGTTCCAGATCATTCGCACGGGCACTTGGACTAGCAACGAAAGCTAACCTCACTCCATACTTAACTAAACCTTAAAAGAGGATAGAGTCGAGTGTCTACAACAACCATAATCAAGTTAAAGATCAGTATGGTCCAATAAACCACTAAATAATTACCAAAGTCAACTCAAGAGTCTCAAAGTCACTAACTAGGGTTATTTTCTTTCAAAAACCTTGTTTCAAACCATAAGCACATAGTTAAGTGTGTTGGTACCAAATGAAGCAAGAATGACTCTTTTTACGAGAATGACTTGATTAGGCCTTTTATTATTACTATTATTATTACCTAAACATATATAAACTGACTCACTCCCTTAAGAAGGTTGTCACGCCATCCATCCTCGGGACGAGTCACCCGATTCACACAAAACCTACCTTTGGAAATGTGTTATATGTCAAATCAAATAAACTTCACCCCCCCCCCAAATAAAAGTAAGCATTGTCCCAGATGCTTAAAAATATAAGAGTGAAAAGAGAGGGCGAAGAAAACTCCCTATGGATCCTTGGATATCTCAGTGTCCCCAACAACATCATCTACCATTAGGTCAACCAACTTATCATCATCATCATATCTAGGAGTGGTGGGGGTGGCAAACAACACACACACTGCCTTAGTAGTAAGGCATGGCTCATCAGACTGGCTAGCTAGTCCAACCTGTGCAGATGGTGCATATGGATCAGGGACGGACTGGTCTGGGTCAAGTAACATATCAAAGGGTAGATCCCCAGCTGTCACAAGTCTGTTCACCTCCTTACTAAGATTATCAACCAATCTATTGCTTGCTTGGGACTTCCTCATCTTCTTCATTTATTTGGCCAACTCCTCAATAACCGACTTGTTATGTACCATAGTGTCCATGCTCATCTTCAGGTTGTCCAGAATCTTCTTCAACTTCTCATCAAGATAATAGGAGACCTGTGGTACTAGTATAGATGACTATGCTCCAATAATACTATATATGCCAGATAACTTTGAAGTAGTCATCTGCATCCAGTTGTTGAGACTCGCCAATGGATTGAAGACTCGTAGAGCGGATAATTAAGTTGTAAGCATGGGCACCGACCTCAGAACTGTAGCAGGGGCTACCCTAGGGGTTGTGGTAAGACCCTAGGGTGATGGAAGAGGCATAATTGTAGCACTAGAAGAGGGCTCAACAGAGGTAGATGGAATGTCAGTTGTCTCGGTGACTACCACTCTCGGCTCGTCAGACTGACCTGTGGTTGTGCAAGGCTGAGATCTCTTCTTTGGGTTTGTTCCATCCATCAACAAATACCAGTCAAATGGATTCTTTGGCTTCACCTTGTTGTCATATAATCTTGGATCTAATTTTACATCAGTGAGGTACTCTGTGATAGTGTTAGGATAAGGGTAGGTCGTGTTGGTATGTTGTGCTATCAATGAAATGTTGGCCGACATCACGACACCCACATTAATTGGGTACCTGGCCATGATAGATGCCACAAAAACATCACAAGGAAGAGAAAGATGAGTCTCATTATGGCACAGATCCAGTCTGCTACAAACAAAGGTCTCCCATCCCTTCACTTCAAAGCTCAATGTGTTCCGTTAAATGGGAACCCCAACAGTGATCCATGGTGGCGGTGGCCCGGGTGGTGTTAATATCTCTGCTAGCCAAGGTCGTACTTTTTCTTTCATTGTACACTTCTATAGGTACTCCCTTAGCTCCATGTCCTCAAACACTAAGTAGGCATTTAGCGTGTGCTAATCAAACCTCATCTTGAGGTTGCATAATTTAGTCACCTTCGTCCCCTTCTTTATGAGAGAAACATTTGCGTAGAACTCTCGGATGAGGTACTCCTTGGCATCTTCAACCCTTTCAGTAAACCACATATAGCCCTTTTTTTATCTGAACTTCCTCAACAATGTCGGGTTGTATTTATCCAAATCCTTCAAGGAAAACTACTGCTTAAGTGTCAAGGATCATACTGGCCACCACATATGGAAGTCAATGAAGGCTACCAAGCTAACGAACCTAACCTCCCATATCTCCTTTTCTTCAATATCTCCACACCCGTGTATATACCATCTCCCCCTCTAACATCATCGGGGATATCCTATATAGTATGTGCATTTGTGTCTGGGGCAGCTGCGGGATCAGAGGTCTGGCTAGCACTTTCTGACCCCTCGGAAGTGTTGTGAGATGAGGAGGCCTCATCTTTGAGTTGAAATCTCCCCTATGGCCTAGACTGTGTTGGTGTCTACTCCTCCTGAATATACACTGAGTTTCCCTCCGAAGCTTCCCTAGACGGTACACAGGAACAAGACTCAGAGAGGTTTGCACCTCTCCGTCTACCTGTTGTGGTCTTCTTCCTTATGGTTTTGGGCTGGCCAAGGGGCAAGGTACCTTTACCTCGACCTCTAAAAGATTCACCTTTTCCTTTTTTAGCTTTACCGCCGCGGTGCGATTGAACCATTGCTTGTATCAAAGCAAAGAAAATTGTTAGTTGCAACTTATCATTCAACATATGCGAGACTTATGTAGGCAAGGAAGAACATTGTGGATAGAGTGAAATTACGACAAAGAAACAGGCTATTGGAACTGGGATCTGCAGTCCACAGATTTTTGATGTGCGGCTGCATACAGGAAGTGCGGACCGCACAATTACTAGTGCGGACCACACAATTACTAGTGTGGACCACACAATTACTAGTGTGGCCACACATTTATCAAAAAATATCAAAGGCCCAGAAGCCCCTATCTAACAACAGTGCAGAGGCAGTTTTGCGGCCGCATAATACATCTGCGGTCTGTACATTTTTGAATGCGACCCCTTTAAGATTTCTATGGTCCGCACAATTAAAATGCAGCTGTAGATGCACCTGCTTCACCAGTTTGCCCATAACACCTAAACTGCGGAAGAAACAAATTCATGTGCGGCCGCAGATTTTAAATATTATGCACATGTATTCGTTTTCTACTTAGATTTTGCAATTACCTGTACAAATAAAATGGCAACATGGTATAGACATGAAATCTCATTAACCCAACCGATTATAGTATGTATTATCAACTACCCAATTCAGATGTACCCCACATGGGCACATGGATGAACTCTAATAAACGAAGGCCTAAAAAGGAATTAAAATTTTAATAATTAAACTAACACAAAAAATTTACATGATGAACCATACCAGATAGAGTGAGTATGCTGGGTGTATAAGCATAGGTGGGTGTGGGGGCGGGGAATGAAAATCTATCAGGAATCTTGCAGGGTAATAACGATTTTTAGGAAAGGGAAAAGTGTAAAATGAACTCAAGATTTCTATTTATACTAAGAATCTTAAGAGGGAAAAGGGGTCAAGTGCGGCTATAGATTTCCATGTGCGGTCCGCACTCTATCACCTGGGTTAGGATTCTCTGATCTTAATGTGTGGTCCGCACATCTTTGGGTGCGGTCACAAATTTCATCTTGTGGTCGCAGATTAGCCCCACACTAATAGGCTCAAACTTCAAAGAGTTGACACTTTTACACTTTTGCATTATCATAATTATGCGGTCCGCATGTGAAATGTGTGACCGCGAATGTCCTTCTGTTGTGGCACATAGAATTGTGTGGTTTGCAAATCCTTGAACTCTTGGCCATTGTTTAGCTCACCCTTCTTGAAAGTCCACTCAACCCTGTAGCACACTTCAAATCACGCGAGAACACAAATAACATCTAACTACAAAAGGAAAGGAAAGGAACATGGGTTGTCTCCCAAGAAGCGCCTAATTAACATTGCAGCAAGAAGCCATGTCAAAGCTCCCTCAAGTGAAGTAAATGATCGACACCATGTGGCTATCTCCAACCTTGCCCAAGTAGTGCTTCACCTGGTGACCATTGACTCAGAATACTTCATCTTTCTTATTCTTCAAGTCTAATGCACCAAAAGGTGTCACACCAACAATTTCAAATGGACCACTCCACTTGGATTTTAACTTCCCGGGAAATATTCTCAACCTTGAGTTAAACAACAATACTAGATAGCCCACCCTGAACCATTTGTTCCAAATGTATTTGTCATGAAGATATTTCATATTCTCTTTGTAAAATGATGCACTCACATATGCATGGTACCGAAACTCATCAAATTCATTCAAATGTGCGCCCCTCAAGTTAGCGGCTACATCACAATCAAGATTAAACTTCTTTAGAGCCCACATTGCCTTGTGCTCTAGTACCACCTAAAGAGGACAAGCTTTGTCGAACACCACTTTAAACACAATGAATTTCTTTCCAAGAAATGGAGTAAATTGATTGGCAACTTGTATGGAGACATCCCGATAGGTGTTTTGTAATACGTCCGATAAGCCCATAACGCATCATCAAGCTTCTTAGACCAATCCATTCGATTCGCATTCGCCGTTTNCGGCTACATCCCAATCAAGATTAAACTTCTTTAGAGCCCACATTGCCTTGTGCTCTAGTACCACCTAAAGAGGACAAGCTTTGTCGAACACCACTTTAAACACAATGAATTTCTTTCCAAGAAATGGAGTAAATTGATTGGCAACCTGTATGGAGACATCCCGATAGGTGTTTTGTAATACGTCCGATAAGCCCATAACGCATCATCAAGCTTCTTAGACCAATCCATTCGATTCGCATTCGCCGTTTTAGACAAGATACACTTTATCTCTCGATTGGAGGCTTCCACTTTCCCATTATCTTGTGGGTGATAGGGAGTCATGAAGTTGTGAGTAACACCATACTTGCTAAGTAAAATGTCAAAAGCTTTTATTGCAAAAGTGTAACCGCCCATTGCTTATGATTGCACGTGAAGTACCAAATCTTGTGAAAATATTCGTCTTCAAGAAAACCACTACACTTCTCGCCTAATTGTTGGGTAAAGGGACAGCCTCAACCCATTTGGACACATAATCCACCACGACCAGGATGTAGGTATTTCCACAAGAGCTCACAAAAAGGCCCATGATGTCAATGCCCCAAACATCGAAAATATCAATCTCAAAAATGGTTCTGAGAGGAATTTCATTTTTCCTTAAGATTCCACTGGCCCGTTGATATTCATCACATCTTTTCATCAACTCACTAGCATCCTTGTAAAGAGCAGCCCAATAGA
Source organism: Nicotiana otophora (assembly GCA_000715115.1). Lineage (NCBI taxonomy): Eukaryota > Viridiplantae > Streptophyta > Magnoliopsida > Solanales > Solanaceae > Nicotiana > Nicotiana otophora. The sequence continues at coordinate 3,381 of AWOL01S0059525.1, read as the reverse complement.
AACCACAACTAAGCACTTTGGCCGCCGTTCTTGCTCCAGAATGATGACCACCATATGACGAACTATGACAAGCCCCAAGAATATCACCTTGCCCCTCTTCCGATACACACCTCCTAATTACCCCGTCCGTACAAATCCGAAAAACGTATGGTTCATCTTAATAATAATATAGACAATCCCTTTTGAGCTTCTTCCTTTGGCTTGAAGAGAACTCATCCGAAATGATTCCACACACAAGAAACTTTGCCAAGTCCGCCAACCATGGCATATCTTTCATTGAAATTGCCAAAGGTTGCTCTACGGGGAAGGAGTCATTTATTTCAATTCCATCATGTGGCCACCCCTCCTCCTCCAAACGAGACAAGTGGTCCGCCACTTCGTTGTCACTAACTTTCCTATCTTGGATGTCAACATAAAATTCTTGCCACAAGAGTACCCATCTCATCAACCGAGATTTGGAGTCCTTTTTGCTCATAAGATAATGAAGCGCCGCATGGTCCGTGTGGACAATAACTTTGGTACCCATCAAGTACGGGC
>AWOL01S0059524.1:35985-48142 GCA_000715115.1 Nicotiana otophora | reverse complement strand
AAAAAAAAAAAAAAAACCTTAGAAGCCAGATTTGCAATTTTTCTGATTTTTTGAGTTGTTTAAGTTAGTAGGTGACTGTACATACTAATATCTGCCGTTCTTTTGGTTGGTAAAGGAACTAACGTATCTGCTGGTGCATCTTTCATATGTTGATTTAATTTTCTTGTGGTACAGCTATTAGAATTATTATTTTTCGCAACTAACTTGGGATCACAATGGTGGGTGAAAGAGATATTGTGAGTGGTGGTTGCATATGAGAAGCTTGAAACTCGAGTTGACAATGGTAGTGAGAACTCCACAGGGTCATCACATGATGCTTTCATGATGTGCAAGAGGTTGAAGCATGAAAAAACAGTAGAAGATGACAAAATTTCGGTGGTTGCAGCGAGTGATATTACTGTTTTAGTCTAGTAATATTCATTTGAAAGTTTTCAAAATTCAGATGTTTCTCAGTTTTTGAATTCTTAAGCTTGTTTCCATTTTCTAGGTTCATTTATCCATCAAATACACTCTTTTTTTATGGACATGAAGCTACATGATTTTCATTGGGATGATATGGATCCAACTTATTTTGGTGCTTTTATGAATGATCATTATGCAGAAATTGTAACTTTTGGGGGACATATTTTGTCAAGTGGCACTCGGATATGTGGCATGGAAGTTGGTACCGAAGCTTCTGAGAAGCATTGCTCGGGTTTTAGAAAAGTTCAAGAAAATATGAAAATGCTACAAACACTACTAGCTCCTTGAAGTAAGTTTTCAATTTTTTAACCTATCTTTAATCTTGATTTAGAATGTTTTCCCTATGTGCTGATGTTTATCTTCTTACTTGACATGTTTTCCCTCCTGTAACGTAGCATCTATACTTTTTCTCTATTATGGACTTGACTGTAGTTGAGATTCTTGAGAATGTACCTCTAACATGAGCTGTAGTTGACAGTTCTCATTATTCATAATGGTAGAATTGTGTGTGTTGCTATTTCTACAGTAAATGACTTCATCTAACATAAATCTTATGATTTCAGGAATAAGTGCGATGGGGACTCAAGTCCAAATTTCTTGGTAGGTGTAAAAAAACTTATGATCTGGCTTTTTCCACGTCTTCTTCCGAGATCTTTGACGACATTACCTTCTTTGGTTGACGAGCCATGTCATAAGTTGCATGGAGGCCAAAAAGAATATAATACATCAGCATTACAGCCGTACATATGCCAAACCTTATAAATGCCTGAGCTCCTAATGATCCCATGAGAAACAAGTTTATTGCAATTGAGAGGGATGGGAACCATGGAACCAGTGGGACTCCCCAAACTTTTGGTGTTCTTTCCTGTGGCAAAAGAACTGATATTGCCAAAGTTGCCAGGAACCAAAGGGGAACAGTTATTGTGTAGCCAAGCCAACCATTAGGGTTCAGTCCCCAGTAAGCAGAAGTCCCTATGGAAGATAGAATTATGACCTGTAAAAAAAAGGTTAGCTTCAAAAGATTCGTTCGGGGGGTGATACCTCTGACATAATATCTCCTCACAAGCAGAGCAACAGCCATCATCATCGATATAAGAAGGCTGCTTACGGATAACAAACTTGTCAAGACATCCAAACTTGAAAAGAAGGCTATACAGGCACTTGCAAGTCTGATCAATAGAGTTGCATTTATGGGAGTTCCTGTCTTTGGGTGAACAAGTGCAAACCATGGTGGAATCATGTGAACTCGTGCGATGTGAGTAGTGTAGCGTGCCTGCCCAATCGCTCCTACCAATAGGACAGTGGTCATTCCCTTAAGAGCTCCAAGGGCTACCAGATATTTTGCCCATTTCATTCCCACGCTTTGAAATGCAACAGAGTAAGCGGCATTAGGGTCTATATCAGTATACTTCTGCATCATACTCAGTGAAAGTGCCATCAAGCAATATATCACGGTGATAATTGACATTGACCCTAGCAATCCTAGTGGTATGTCTTTTGATGGATTTTTTGTTTCCTCTGCCATGGTTGCAATGTTGTCAAAACCCCCATATGCAAAATACACAATTGCTGCTGCAACAAAAATACCTTTGGCACCATGTGGCATAAAGGGTGTCAAGTTTGAGCTATTGGCATGAGCAAATCCAGCAACTATGACAAATAAAATCACCATCATATTTACTGCGGATGCTATCCAGTTGAAATATGAAGTTCTTCTAGTGCTGCTTATTGCAATTATTGATGTAATTACTAGAACTGCAACAGCTATTGGATCTAATAAGTTGAACCCGTCTGCGAGGTTTGTATGTATGCGTAAAGAGTTTGGATGAAGGTTCAGGAGTGTTGTAAAGTAAGAAGTCCAGGCTCTTGCTACTGCTGAACCTCCAGCAATGGATCCAAGAATTATGTTTCCTGCTGTGATAAAGGCCGCAAAATCTCCTAGTTCTACTCTGATATACGCAAATGACCCTCCTGCTACAGGAATTTCTACCGCAAATTCTGTATAGCAGAATACAGAGAGCATCGCTGAAATGCCAGAAGCCACATAGGATAATATTATAGCTGGTCCGGCATGCTTGTGAGCTTCTTGGCCAGTGAGTACAAAGATGCCTGCTCCAATAACCGAGCCAAAGCCAAACCAGGTGAGGTCCCACCAACTAAGACAACGTTTCATCTCATTCTCACTTTGTTTCCTTAGCTCCCCAATCTCATCAGCATCCTCAGAACGGCTTGCAACTCGGTCCTTGAATCTGGAAAATGTTTGTGATAGTGCTGATCGGTATGTGCTCCAATTCTGGAAAGAGTCTTCTGGAAAAAAGTCTTGTTTGGTCCATCTCCAGTAACTTCTTGTTTGAATCTCGTCTTCCATTTCATCAACAGAGTCCAGTACTGTTGTATTCCTTTAGAACTCGTTAAACTGCTATAGAATGTTACTAATTACTAGCTCATATGGGAGGATATCCATCAAACTGCTGTTTATAGGTTCATTTTCTTGATGGATGGAGTCCCATATCTTCAATTATTGTTATTGATAAGGTTGACAATGGAACCTAGTGGCTGCTGTCTAACCAAGAAGTTCTGCTAAAGTCGTTATTTTTTGTTTTATGCCATATGCTCCTGTCAATGATAAAGATGGAGTCAATGGAGAATTGGGGATGTGATGTATGTAGGGGTGTCAATGGATATTTAAAAAACCGACTAAACCGACTCAACCGTACTGATTTTTAGGTTTATTTTAATAAAATCGTAGGTTTTTATATAAATCTATAATCGTATCGAATAAATTTACATGTGAAAAATATTTTTTTATATTAAGTATAAAAATAACAAAGCATTAAATTTTTTCTTGGCCGTTGAAATTATAAAAACAGTTACAAGCCACAAGTAATTAAACTCAAAATCCTAATTCTCAAACCTATTATGTTATTCCTATTGAAACTAAATTATTTCCAGCATATTCACTAGACAGATACAAAATATTCTAGCGATTATGAGTAGCAAATTACAATATATTGAATATGTTTTATTTCGTATGATTTAGTATTATCTTTTTGAATATTTAATCTTATATAGACTTTATTTTTGAGTCTCAATTTGTTTAATATCTTTCTACTCGTGTGATTTATATTTTCTTTGTATTTGCTTAGTTTCTTTTACGCTGATGTAGAATAATTGACGGATCTATTCTGGCCATCTTTAAGTTTTTCTTAATTTATCACCCCTTAAACAGTAAAAATGTCAAGAATTTTGCTTAGTTCTATAAAACTAATAAAAGTATATATGTTATTGCATTCTACTTCTACTAGTGGCTTTTACATGACATTAAAAAAAATACCAAAAACTAACCTAACCGAGCAACCGACATGATTGAGACGGTTTCGAAAAGTCTAATTTTGGTTATACATAATAGAATAATCGAAAAATTGATATAGTATAAATTTTATAAAATAACCGATCGAACCGAACCATTGACACCCCTAACGTATAGATAGGTACTAGTTGAGTGAAATAGTTTGCATCTTCCTTGAAAACATCCACATTCTTTTTAAGCTCCCTTGGCCTAACGTGAAATACGTCTTATGTAAAAAGAGAGAAGGCCAATCTATCAATTCATCGGCCTGCAGCTAGAAAGAGTAACAGGCTGGATATTTTGTCCTATATCACTTGCAGTACTCCAGGATTTCGCTAACATTATTGGATTGACATCTACTTCCTCCTTATGAGGTTTTACTACTGTTATTGCCTGTTTGGCCAATCTGTTTTTTTGGGCCAAGAGTGCTCTTGTTTTTTTGCCAAAAGTGTTTTAGGCCAAAAATTGAGACGTGTGCTTTTGATGAGAAACAGAAGCAGAAAAATGTAACTTCTCTTCAAAACACTTTTATGAAAAGTACTTTTGAGAAAAATATACTAAGAAGCAGTTTTCAAAAGCTTGGCCAAATACTAGTTAGTGCTCAAAAGTATTTTTCAAATTATTTAGCCAAACACATACCGATTCTCACTAAAAATACTTTTTTAAAAAACAATTTTAAAAAAAACGCTTATCAAAATAAGCAAATTTTAGAAGCTTGGCCAAAAAAACTATTAATCTTCATTATTTACTTCTTGACTCAGTAGGGTACAGCTGGAAAGGAAATTAATAAGTAAGATGACATAGAGGGAGTTTAAACGATTAATAAATTGACCTTTTGGCTCGGTTTCATCGGATACTGTATTATTGTATTTTTCTTGACTGCATATTTGGTTGTCTTCAAGAGTAGCATACTACTTGCTTAATCTTTTGAGAAGCGTCCATATCTTTGTCCTAACTTAGTAACTGATCTTAATCTGTAATTAATAAGCCACACTTTGATACTTCAAACAAAAACAAAAAAAAAAAAAAAAAAATTTGTTAGTCACTGTGATGTGCAAAACTTTGAATAACTTAAGGGGAAAATAGATTGAAGATTTTGATGGATAGCTTTTTTAGCAATTCATATCAACTTTGGGGACATCGATAAAATCTGAATGATACCCCAACCTGCTCAACTTGCTGCCATTTGAAAATTTAAGTTAACTGGAAAATCATGATTGGAAGGAAATTCAAAGGAAAATATAAGACAGAAATAGAAGGAAACCATACTTAAAAATGAATAGGTTGGAGATGTAAGCGTAGTTAGGGAAGCATGAGGATCAGTCCAAGCAACTTTTTTTTTTCCTCTTTCGATTGTTAGGATCAGTCCACGCAATTTAGGAGACTACTTCTATGAGTGCTGCGAAAAGAAGGAAAAAAGAGCGTGCGCGCGCAGACAGTAACAATAACAATTCCTTCTTTAGAACTCTTATAATTGGTACATTAGGATGTTCTAAATGATAGAACAGCCTGACCTTTCCTGGAGAACTCTTCCCAACACTAAAATGGTAAAAGAGAAGATGCAACAAGTGAATGCATTTTCAATAGGTTGTTTGGTTCTATTCCCTCTCTATTCCATTCGATGGTTTTGAAAAGCAGCTGGAGAGTTGGCAAAATCTATCCATGCTACTGAACACTATGGTTGAAGCGCCTGGCAACCGTTGTAACAAATTGTGGATATATCCCCGTGTCTGAAGCAGTTAACATGCAGTGATCTCATCCAAAAACAAGATGCAAGGTTAACACATTACCCCCAAGATTTCCAAGCCTTCCGCATCTTGTTTGCAACATATCTGACTCCATGAACAGCACCAGCAGTCAATAAACCTGCAACTGCCTGCCTCGTACTAGAAACCATAACCTTACGTCTAACAAGCCTCTTCATGCACTCAGCAGCCTGTTCTTTTGAACCAATCACTACTTGTTGCCTAACTCTACCTACAAGACAATATGGCATAAATGAAATAATCTACTTTAGCGGAGGGAACATTATAAAAGCTTATAATAAGAACTAAAATAATTACATAGAAGTATCTTTTTTTAGAAGTTCAAACTTTTAGATTAGACAAACACACGATTCAACATGCTATTAGGATAGACAGAGATATCTAGAATCTCACCATCACCCATTAACAAAAAATATTTTTGCGTACTTGACCCAAGAAAAGGATCGACGCGTGAGAGTTACAAATGGAAAGTAACTAAACAAATGTGTTCTTTCACTAATGTGGCAGTAGATGCAATTCAAGAGGAAATACTAACGAGAAATAAATCTGAAAGAACAGGCAATATTTTAAGATTATTTCCTTTCCAGAAATCCACTCTTTTTGCATTTGAAGTACGTACCAGAGTCGTCGAGAATCCTCTTTTCTCCAAGTTTCATGCCCATCTCACTTCTGATTGATGGAGGAAGAGAAGAAACTAAGGTGGAAGCAGCAGATAATCCACAATCCTGATTTTGATACACTAAAACATGTCAATCTTTGAGATTGATTTGATCTTGATTTTCCAATTCAAATATTCTCGACAGAGTTGTAACCAAAATCAGTCTCCTCAGATCCATCAGAAAGAAAAACGCGCTAATGTAGTAAAAGAATCTCATACAGATGTATTCTAAAAGCAATATGAAAAAGTCAAGAAAACACTCAAGGATCGAGAATGACTCAACAACCAGAAAAGTGCACAAGTTACAATCATGTAAAAGTACAAACTAATTTTCATGCAAGGAAACTAGTGACGCCCAAAGCTCTAATTGACAAGTCGTGCAAGCAAATGACTTTGCAGTTATTTGAAAAAAGAGTAGAATAGAAAGACTAACATCTTTGACCACAGAAGTTACCATTCAAGGCCAGAAAATTAGTATTAAAAATGGAAAGTAATGGGCAACAATATAGGGATCCTGTCAGCATGACTCATGCTGTATATTCTTGATTATCCATTGACACAATACTGATTTTTTATGCTTCAGTAGAAACGTGTTTTATCGCAGATATTGATAAGTGCACATATTAAGACATATAGATTACAAAAGATTTATCAGCATCATTCAACAGAATTAACCATGACAAGGAAGCAACAAGAGATAAAGCTTTAGAAGGAGAGAGACCTGAAATATGTGTACTTGCTTATCACCAGCTGATGAAAATCGCAACAAGTTCTTAGCCGCATATTCTTCCAAAGATGACTTATACACTTTCTCAAATAAATGATATTGTCCTTGTACAATTTTGTTGACCTGGATCAATATGCAGCGAAGAAATTCATGTCCAAAGAATGGAAGAATCAGTTCAATCACTTACAGTGGCATGAAAATAACATATGCACTATGTTATACTATGCTAAAAGTTGGGATTGGAATTCTAGTCCAAAATGGGTACCCTGTAGATAAGATAACATACACATTTTCAATATAAATTATTTGATTTTGTTGATCTGCTGGAAGTAATATCAACTATAAAATTGAGAAACTACCCATTTACATCTAGAACTTACACGTAAAGTGATGCTTTCATGTGGTACAGTTAGGGGCACAAAAATCTAAAACTTAGGCTCCACTCAAGTCTCAACTCTACCTTATTTTTGTCCTCTGCAAAAAGCATACGCAAGTCACCCATATATGAGAGGCTACAGATTTTGGCATATAAATCTTCCTGCATAAACACCAAATTCCAAGTGGCATGTGTTATGTGCCTGTACTAATTGACAAGAAATGAATAAAGAGACGAACCTCTGTAAATTTTGATGGCAAAAGGAGAAGAGCGGCAGCAGTTGCAGCTTTTAGGTTCACAGTGTTCACATTTTCTACATCCAAGTTATCCACGAGAATGTTCACCTGAGTTAGAAGTAAACATAAGTTATGACTGAAAGACAGTCACTACGCTCACCACTAGAAGCAAAGAATGTTATGGTTGAGTATGAAACTAAGGTAGGTTGAAGGATATCTGTTGAATGCATTACAGAATATAATTCAAAGAAATCAGACAAAGCCTTCCTATATTTTCAATCCACAGTAGACTTAAGACTCTCTATTCAGGACGCACATTAGTTAAGCCGTGACTGCCCAACTAGAATACATAACAATGCCTGATAAAAGTTAAACAATAGGTACTAAGCCCCAAGCCACTATGATTAAGGAGGAAACAAAAACCAGACAGGGTAGGGGATGTAGGTTCTGCAATGAGTTGCAAACTATGATGCTATATAGAGCTTTGGCGGTCAAATGTCAAGTTTGTTCAAGTCTAAAATTTTTGAGCGAAGAAAACAAAGCATCTCAATCGAATATTTTCAACAGAAATTCTTCTTTTTGACACTCATAAGAAATGTCCGAGTGAATAGCTCATGTTGAATGTATCTCTGAGAGTATAACAAGTTAACCACACTCACTGAACTTTTCACTTCTGACTAAATGAGTTTTTCATCTTCAGGTCAACACAAGAGAGACAGAGACGGAGACTAAACGCTAACAGTGGTGTGCCATCAAAAGCTAACAGTGGTGTGTCATAACATAAGTTATGACTAAAAGACAGTCATTAGGTTCACCACTAGAAGCAAAGAATGTTATGGTTGAGTATGAAACAAGGTAGGTTGAAGGATATCTGTTGAATGCATCACAGAATATAATACAAAGAAATCAGACAAAGCCTTCCTATATTTTCAATCCACAGTAGACTTAAGACTCTATTCAGGACGCGCATTAGTTAAGCCATGACTGCCCAACTAGAATGCATAGAAATGCCTGATAAAAGTTAAAGAATAGGTACTAAGCCCCAAACCACTATGATTAAGGAGGAAACAAAAACCAGGCAGGGTAGGGGATGTAGGTTCTGCAATGAGTTGCAAACTATGATGCTATATAGAGCCTTGGCGGTCAGATGTCAAGTTTGTTCAAGTCTAAAATCTTTGAGCAGACATACACAGAAGAAAACAAAGCATCTCAATCGAATATTTTCAACAGAAATTCTTCTTTTTGACACTCATCAGAAATGTCTGAGTGAATAGCTCATGTTGGGTGTATCTCTGAGAGTATAACAAGTTAACCACACTCACTGAACTTTTCACTTCTGACTGAATGGGTTTTTTAATCTTCAGGTCAACACAAGAGAGACAGAGACAGAGACAGAGATTAAAAGCTAACAGTGGTGTGCCATCAAAAATCAAAAGCACATGCCAATTTGTTTTGTATGAAAATGCATGCTGAGATATTTAAGTTTCAAGTACAGAACATATCATGATATACTTTTCAGTGTTATCAAATGCCCGCTTAAAGCACACTTAAGCCCTGAAGCGAGGCTCAAAACATGTTGAGTGCTTCGCTCGCTTAGTGGGCGCTTCACTATTTTCATCAAGGCTCTAAGACATACTTTTACTTGCCAATGAGCGTCATCTTGAAGAGACGACACTAAACAATTGATATATTTCACCTTTATCGTAAACTTTCTTCAATTTCCTTCTCCATATATTTGGTATTCATGCTTATAGATATTAGTCTTGGACGACACATAAATATTTGTAGTTTTTCTCCATTTATGCCTTTCTTATTAAAGCCCACGCTTAATTTGCGATTTGCGCTTAAAGCCCCAATAGACCTTGGAGCTTTTTTGCGCTTTTCGCCTTTGATAACACCGATACTTTTAGCACATACCTGGGTGTCCACTAATTTAGCATCGATTCTAAATAGGATTATAATTCTTTTTGATGAAGTTCCACATAGGATTATAACACAAATACATTATGATAATTTTTTATTCTTTTGGTCTGTAGGCAACTTGAAGTTGAGATCGTAAGGCTAAGAGAACTCACAAGAACTCATGGATATGACCTTGATCAACTTAAGTTTATTTAACCGCCACAAATAGGAATAAAAACATATTACCAAGTTTTCTAACTTTTGTTATACTAAGAATAAGCTGACATTTCCTAAACGATGATTCCTTGCTACTTTAAGTTACAAGAATTTATAGCGGGTCAGGGGAGTTACAATCATCGATAAAGACCTAACCTAATACCATCATTTTTATCAAATTCAGTTACAACAATAAATAAGATTCACTTGACTTGTCAGTACTACAATAATGATTAAGAGGCACAAGAGGATTACAAAAAATTCTGACCAACTTAAGTTAATTCATCCCGTTCTTACATCAATGTAACTAATACTGAAATTGAAGTCCATCAAATATGTTATTTAAATAGCACTTTAGAACAAGCCATACGGGTTTCTGCAGACGACCGCTGAGATAGAACCTCTCCCATCCCAATATGTCTTGAATCAAGTCATGCATTCGAACAACTCCGTACTTGAACATCTGTAAAAATTACTCAATGTGGAATTTCGAATGTGTTAACAAAAAGTGCATCTTCATTAAATGGTCAATACCTTGTTGTTGCAAGACACAAATGGGTTGAAGTGTATGCCAACACCAATGTCATTTGCAATATCAGTTATCTGGTTGAGTGCATCGTGAATTGTTCTTTAGTACAAAAAATATGTATATGAAGTTGTGAAAGAATGAGCGAAATTAAAGTAAATTCAAGAAAGAATATAGCACCATTCTTGCTCCACCAAGGTGAACGAGCCATGAAGCGTAGTGATCCTTGTTTAATTTTAGATTCTGCATAGGAGAAAGACGTTAGATTTTGACAACAAAGATGGTCGAGAATTGCTTAAAATTGAGCAATTTACCTCAGAATGCCATTGCTTAGGATCAGCTACTCCAATAATGTAATCTATCATAGATGTCTAGCAATTAAGTTGTTAGTAATGTACTATTGCAGCATGTTACAGAACTTCTTGATCAAACAAAACCATAAGTGGAGTGACTAAAGATGCATTCATTTTCAGGTTAACACTTTAAAGAAGAAAATCATATCTTTGATATCAGAGAAAGAAGAAGTAAAAAAAAAACCTCATCTTTATTGGTGGGATGGAGTTTGGAACCATATATACAGCAGAACTCAACAGGGGGTAGAATTTCAAGCAAACGCCCTAACTCAGCTTTATCCTCAGCCACCATTTCTGCATTAACATTTCAAAACAAAACCATGTAATAAGCTACATGCAGATGTATGTGTAATAGGAGCAAAATCTTGAAATATTTTCAGTGGAATTTCATCAAACATCTGGGAGGCATGCATGACTGAATAAAGTACTTAACAGATTTTTGTCTTTTACTATTTTCTACTTACTGATCACTACAAAGGTACAAATTCGAATCCCCTAACAAGCTTTGCTAACAATTTGGTAAATCTTTGATTCTTTTTTAAAAAAAATTCCTGGGTTTTTTCAAGGGTTTAAGGAGGTGGGTTGTTTGGGTCTGCCACTGAAGAAGAAGCAACAGCTCCAAGTCAAACATGAGTCAAAGCCCATATCTGATAATTTTGGTTGGGCTCAGCCGAAGCACTCCTTATTCTATGGTTGTCTTGGACTATATATAGCCCACCAAGTTTCTCTCCTCTTTACTTTCCTGATATTAACTCTGATCTTATAAACCGTTGAAATAAGATATGAAAAATGACCATGTATAGTCACTCTCAAAATAATAAGCGGAAAATGTATATTTTATATATATATATATATATTTTATATGTTATATATAAAAATTATATAAATTTTAAAAAAGGTCCTGAAATATACCTCTACTATTAAAAATTATTTAAAATTATACTCCGTTATACTATTGGCTCAAAAAGCCCCTACCGTCTTACTATTGAAACATATATATCCCTAACTTGACGGACTAACACGTGGCATTCATCCAAGAAGGATGTTGGTCTATCCGGTCTAAAACTAATCGTGACCCGCCCGATTACCCGGTGTTTGATCCATAAAGTTTTACCCTCCCCCCCTTTCCATCTAATGCCACCATCTTTTTTTAATAGCAACTAATTTCGTCAATAAACAATCACAAACTCACAATCGAGATTCCAACATATGACAATCATGGTCTACACACTCCAAGCTTCATTAACAATGGAGGTTTTCCCTTTTACCTGTAAACTCTCTCCGAAAAGTTTCTCCTTAAAAAGTAATTAATGGAGAAATAGAAAGAAATGGGAGAGAAGGTGTGGCAGTGAAGAAACTTTAGAAAGTGGGTTTTAGGGGGAGCGGGCATAGGAAATTCAATAAGGGTATTTAAATTGTCAGTGGGCTATGTAAGAGTGTTCAAAGTCTATTTTAAATCAATAACAAGTAATATTTTACCTTATACGTAGTATAATTTTTCGGTAAAGGGTAGTCAGTTGACCGTCCTTGGGCCAACATAGCTTCGCCTCTGGGAGCGGGAAAAAAGTCAAGAGTATGAGGGGGTG